>JAJOZX010014374.1:0-88344 GCA_023014485.1 Bathynomus jamesi
GACTCAATTGATCATTCCATTTAGGGGCATGTAGTTCGGGTAGGATGGTTACAGGTTTCATGGAGAAATTTAAGATTTCTACAACGGGTTTAAATTTATTTTGCGACGGGAAGGGGTACGAGTCATTAATGGTAACCTTGTAAGGGTTGTATATTTGGGAGGTTTTCGAACGCAAGGAACAGCCAATTGGTAGCTGAATAACCATAGGTATTGTGATGAGGGAATAATTCGACGGGCACTCGAAGGTAGCGGTAGTCCTTTTCGCAAAAGAAACCCAGATGTCTGATCCAATTCGAAGTTGGACGGTTTTAGAGGAATAGAATTTTGTAAACGAACATACCGGGGCATGACGGTCACAAATTAAGTCGATAAAGCAAGACCTAGTAGTTGGAAGAATGACTGGTTTGAGTGGAGGGCAAACGAGTTGTTTATTTGGTTGCGGGAATCGGCAATGCAGGACGTCGCTATCTGAAATCATAGAATATGTTGACAGGTATTTCGTGAGGAAAAGATAAGGTGGTACTGTGGGTAGATACAATCGATAGACATTAGAATTGTTTTGGTAGGGTGTTGGGAAAGGGTGAAATTTATATACATCATAAGTGAGTACATCGAAAAATGGTACAATTATGAAGTACGTGTAGGGGCGTGGTCCATGTACAGTCCAGGTGTATTCTAGAAATTAGGGGTAATTAGTATAGTTGAGTGGGAATATGGGTGATATATTTAATTGTGTCTGGGCGGTGTGAATCAAGGACTGAAGTGTATCCCATGGTATTAGTGTAGAAAGAGTGATTTTTCTATGGGCTAGCTGGGTTGCTCGCAAAACCTTGGAATGCATCGTAATTATTTGCTGTAAATATTTATCGATTAGGGTTACTTGTAGGTTAATTATTTCTATTAATTCTAGATATCTTTTGTGTTCTTTGTATTGAGCTAACATGGATTCAAGGTATGTGAATCTGTCCGAAAGGGCGTGGAGGAAGCGATTGTTTTCGTGTAGTGACCTAATAGTTTGTTCTAACATGTGTCAATAATATTGCCGACTTCGCGCGAAGAGATTCAATTTGAGTTCAATTCTTTTAATATCTTCTTCGGTTGCTAATCCGAATAAACCCTTGAATATTTTTCCTCCTATATCTATCAGCCCCCTTTTATTTCTTTGATTAAATTTTTCCGAGTTTTGAGTTCCAGTTTGTATCCATGGTAAGGCTAATATTTCTGATAGGGCGAGTGCTGTAGTTCGAATATTTTCCAAGGTATTTTCTAACAGAACGCGACTAATCTGATCTGTTCCCTGGACAGAACCCTGAACTTTACTTTCAAACGTTTTTAATTGGGTTTGTATCTGAAGGAGAATGATCTTGATTCTAGCAGGGGGTTGCAAATTGATAAAAAGGTCCGCGTGTCCTTTCAAAAATTTACCTTCTGCAAGCTTTTCTATTACAACTCCGATAGAAATTTTAATGCTAGGGCTACAAGAGTAAATAATTTGGGAAATTATAAGGGGGACAATTTTATTCATTTCTACCTCTTAGATTATACGGAGCTGGGGGTGGCTGTATGGATACTGGTGTTTGTGGGCGAAGTGGTCGGCCTCGTTTTGGTGGCAATGGGGGTCGACCGTTAAGCTCGGATTCTGAGCGGGTTCGTTTCTTATGTGAAAGTTCTAGTTCACGTGGTTGATGCATTTGCGGGCGGTATGTCGGGTCCGTGCGTCGATCATCAATCGGTGAAGGTGGTGACAGAGGAGATGGTGGAGTTGAGGAGATGGTGGAGTTCCACTGAGTGATCCTCTCGAAGGGGTCTCTCCAGGGTCTGTGTCCGATGGGACTCTTGGTTATGGGGTCTCCTCTTGTTCAGAGATTGGCTCGAGTACTGGTGGTATTACGAGGTACCAATCTTCGTCATGGGTAGTGGTTCCCGCGGTGACCACTTCAGTTTTTTGATCCCTGCTCGATTTGTTAATCCCTTGACCTTTCGAAGGATAGGCGGCTGGAACACCTGGCAGCTGTTTTTTTGGAAGGTGTTGTTCGGCAGCTATCTTCAAATTATCAGCGTGAATGATCTTTAGTTTGGAATGATCCCGGAGGTCGAGGATTTCGTAACGGTTTTTTCCGAGGTGTTTCATAATCCTATATGGGCCATCCCATTTTTTGTATAATTTGCGATGAGCACTTGGCGGTTTCACGCTCTTCAAATAACATCGCATACCGACGATTATAGTTCGTTGACGGGGATGACGCCTATGTTGCTCTTGCTGCATCTGTTGGTTTCGTTGGTCCAGGGCATAGCGGATTATATAAAAAATCCTGAAAGATCGTTCAGCCAGTTGCTGATTTGCTTCTGCCATCTCGGAAGATGTTAGAACTGCTGGGTCGATTTGGTCGGGCAAATCAAAAGGTAGACGCTTGTCGTAGTGATATAAGACGAAATGAGGGGTGTCCACGATAGACACGTTATAGCCATTGTTGATGGCTGTTTGTACCATGGGAAGGGAATCATCCCATGTACGGGAGGATGCATCGACAACGTGGCGAAGGGCTTCTAAGATCTTTCGATTGTGCCTTTCTACTAAGCCGTTTGCCTGCGGTTGGTATGCCATAATGTGTGTGTTTTTAATTTTGCACATGTTACAGAGTGACTCGAACAGTTTGGACGTGAAACTACACTGCGTTCGTTCGCACTTATTAAGCAGATTACATTTTCTCCAATGTTTTCAAAAGTTTTTCCCCGATTTCAATGAAATTTGTAGCAAATAATCACTATATATAGCAGCATTGATGTTATTCATTTCGATAAAATATTTTGATAATTAAAATAATTATCTCATTTTATTGAAAAATATGTAAAATATTGTGTTCCGAATTATTAAGCAAGTATTCTATTTACCGATCTAAATGGTGAAAATGGGTAAGAAGAAGGATTTAACACTAACTGAGAAAAGAAAAATAGTCAAGTTACTCGCTGAAAATATAAAATCTATTGAAATTCCGAAGCAGTTTGGCAGAGCTTATCGAACTGTAAACAAGTTTGTAGTGGAGGGTACCAAACTGAGGCAGCGAAGTGATAAAGGAGCTATAAGAAAAGTGACAAGGCGGCAGATATCTGTAATCAAGCGCAAGCTGCAAAGCATCCATTGTCCTTAAGTAAAGAGGTTTTTGAGCAGGCTGGCATACATAATGTACCAAGAACATCTCGATGTGGAATCCTCCAAACAATTGGCAAGACGTGTAAACCTACGATTCACTCACCATTAGCACCCAGGTACAAGAAGCAGCGTGTTGAATGGGCGCGTCAGTACGTGAAAACAGATTTTAATACTTTATTGTTAACTGATGAATGAAGAGCAACCCTTGAGGGATCTGATGGTTGGTCAAGAAGATGGATTGCTACGGGTCAATCTCTACGATGGAATGAGGTTTTCTTTTAGAAAGTTTGTGTAAGACTGGGCATTCATTTTTACACCATCAGGCACTCTGTACGGGAGAGCTACTTCATTGCCTATCAATCCTGCCCAAAACATGACACTACCTCCACCTTTTTGGCGTCTTAATCTCGATGGTAGAAATTGACTCTCAGCAATCCATCTTCTTGACCAAACATCAAGTCCCTGAAGGGTTGCTTTTCATTCATCGGTGGACAATGCAGTATTAAAATCTGTTTTCACGTACTGACGCGCCCATTCAACACGCTGCTTCTTGTACTGGGTGTTAATGGTGACTCAGTCGGAGGTTTACACGTCTTGCCAATTGTTTGGAGGATTCCACATCGAGATGTTCTTGGTACATTATGTATGCCAGCATGCTCGAAAACCTCTTTACTTGAGGACAATGGATGCTTTGCAATTTGCGCTTGATTACAGATATCTGCCGCCTTGTCACTTTTCTTATAGCTCCTTTATCACTTCGCTGCCTCAGTTTGGTACCCTCCGCTACAAACTTGTTTACAGTTCGATAAGCTCTGCCTAACTGCTTCGGAATTTCAATAGATTTTATATTTTCAGCGAGTAACTTGACTATTTTTCTTTTCTCAGTTAATGTTAAATCCTTCTTCTTACCCATTTTCACCATTTAGATCTGTAAATAGACTACTTGCTTAATGATTCGGAACACAATATTTTATATATTTTTCAATGAAATGAGATAATTATTTTAATTATCAAAATATTTTATCGAAATGAATACCATCAATAAGGTGGAGTGAAAATATCATTTTTTTTTTAATTTACTTGAGTGTGGAAAAGTTGCCAATGGGCTTTAGAAACAAGCATGTGAAATTATAATACAATTGAAGCATTGCTTGATTGACCACCAGCGATTTTAATATATGGCATATTTCATGTTTTAACGATCGCTTTGCCCATCAGGAGTCATCCAAGATGCTGGTCTTTCATCCATGTTTATGCAAATAATTAACAGCTTAGTTTGCTGTAGACTGTGTTATTGCATACTTGAGGTTGACATTTAAGATTACAACATGTGTGGAATGTAAATTAATGGCAATTACAGAGGGTGGCCAAATTATTAGAGCTGATGTGAGTAAGTGAGATAAGAAAGAGTTTAGTTAACCATACATTGATTTAATGCTAGTTTCAGTGATGGTAGTGATTTGGTGCGATAACATATGCAGTCCGTGAGTCAGAGGGGATGGGAGATTGGGAGTGGGGGGAGAGTGAGTAATATGCAAAGCGCGGCTGCTCCGCCAAGCTCAGTGCACATGTGGCAGTGAGAATTGAAGGTTATTTGTGCTGTTATCATCATTTTTTCGTGAAACTTGATATTAAAAGTAAGTTAATTACAGATTGATATCTGTTTATAGGTGTTTGACAAGTGAGTGTGACAGTATTAATTTGATATTTCTTTTTCTTGCAGAAATTCTTTAATAGTCTTACATTGCTTACAATTTATAATAATTGTTTTTTTTTTCAGAATGGAAATTATTACGAGGGAGAAGGCGGCATGTGTGATTTTTGGCGCGCCACGCGAGATACCCACAAATGTTCTTCCCACCTACGCTGATGTTATGAAGGCTTACATCCATACAAGACAACAGCTGACAACGAAGAATAACAAATATCCACCGTTCGCCGAAGTATCAAAAAAAGTTTGCGTTGATGTTGAACTTGTTTGGGAGAAAGCGTCTCTTCCGACCGTGACGCACGGACGAGTGATTGAAACGCTCAGACCGTACAACGAGAAATACAAGAAAATCTTGAAACCATACAAGGCTCGGAAGGACAACGACAACTACAAGCAACAACTTGAACAGTTCAGAGAAGACGCAGATAAACTCTTCGACATTAGCAAATGCAAATGTGTAGATTTCGTCATGAGCTGTAAATGCGAAAGAGCGGACAAGGTACCACTCAAAGAAAGAAAGTTTCTAGAGGACCAGAGAGGAGCCAGAAAGATGATTATAGGAGGCATCGATTTGGTGGAAACAACAAAGCTACAGAAGAAAATATCCAGGAAAGTCTGTGAATCGAGAAGACACAGCATTCACCAAGAACAATCGAAGCAGCAATGCAATTCTGGAAGCTACAACGAGGAAGACAAGGACGACGACACCGACAACAGCGACGAAGAATACACCCTATCTAAGTCACACTGTAAACCTGATCTATCGACACTGGAGAGTAAACGTCAAAGAATGACGATGACTGTACGATTACCATGTTTGGCTAAAGCGTGCGATAGAACGGGCGTCTCAGATCGAGCAGCAGCCGTTATTGCCTCATCCGTGCTACAAGACATTGGAATTGTGTCTACAAATGACACCTCCAAAGTCATTGATCGTAGTAAAATTCGCCGAGAAAGAAGTAGAACTCGTCAAGAACTGACAAAACTAGACAGCAGTATGACAGACTTGCCTGGATTGTACTTCGACGGTCGAAAGGATAGAACGATGAAAAATGTACGAGACGCCGCAGGACATGGCCACCGGGACAGAGATACAGAAGAGCACGTCAGCATTATTTGTGAACCAGGTTCATCGTACTTTGGCCACGTGACGCCGTCAAGTGGATCAAGCAAGGCGATTTCCAAAGTAATCTTTGAATGCTTGGCTGCGCGAAGTGTGGATCTCGACAGTGTGAAAGTCGTCGGATGCGACGGAACCGCTGTCAACACTGGACATAATGGCGGAGTTATTCGGCAGCTTGAGGAATTACTACAAAAATCGCTGCAATGGCTCGTGTGCTTATTACATGCTAACGAGCTCCCCCTGCGACACCTGTTTCAGCATTTAGATGGAGCAACTACAGGACCTAAGTGCTTCTCAGGACCGATAGGGAAATCTCTCACAGCATGCACGGAACTCCATATAACATCGTATGAACCTATATCTCCATTACAGCCACTGCCGCATGTTGACGTGAAGGACCTGAGCACTGACCAGCAGTACCTGTGGCAGATGTGTCAAGCTGTTAGTGAAGGACACTGTCCCTGTGATCTAGCATTGCGAAAACCGGGACCATTGAACCACTCGCGATGGTTGACAACTGCCAACAGAATCCTCCGCCTCTATGTTGGCCTCGATGCACCATCCAACAACATCAAAACTCTTGTCACATTCATCATCCGGGTCTACGCCCCAACATGGTTCGCCATCAAGACGCAGCCATCATGCAAAGATGGAGCCAAACATCTGCACGGGATGATGGTGAGAACACGGTACCTCAGCTCCTCTCTAAAGAAAGTCGTCGACCCGGTGATTCGGCGAAACGGCTTCTGCGGACACCCCGAGAACGTGCTATTAGCCATGATCACAGATGAGCGACCACATATAAGGGAACTCGGACTCAGAAGAATCATGAAGGCAAGATCACGTGTCTGCAAACAAAATCCGCAGGTTTCGAGTGCCACCGCTCAACCTCGACGCGACCGAATACCAGGACATGGTCGATTGGCAGACTTTAACCGTGACGGAGCCTCCTGTTACGATGGATATGACGGACAACGAATTGAACGACATGATCTCTGCTCAAATTTCACCAAGTGTCCTCTTCCCTCGCTTCCCTTGTCACACACAGGCGGTGGAAAGATGCGTGAACCTAGTTACCGAAGCTTCAGCCGCTGTGTGTGGCGAGACGTCCCGCCATAGATTTATTCGGGCTCGCGTCGCTTCTCGGCAGCTTATGCCGAAACTTGAGTCTAAACGTGACTATCAATTCTGAATTAACCATGCATGCATAACTCAGACTCTATCGTTAGCATAATAGTGTGCCAAAATAACTAAAAATATATAGTCTGATGTTTACTCGTATTTTAGGTATTTTTGTGTAAAATCGTATATTATTGTAAACTTATAACGTCTGGTGGTCGATCAAAAGATTGTCTGATTTTAATAAACGTTTTTGCATTTTGTTCTATTAGTCCATTGGCAACTTTTAAAACCTCAAGTAAGTTAAAATTCACAAAAAAAATTTTTGGGGCCATTTTCACTCCACCCTAACCATCAATGCTGCTATATATATATAGTGATTATTTGCTACAAATTTCATTGAAATCGGGGAAAAACTTTTGAAAACATTGGAGAAAATGTAATCTGCTTAATAAGTGCGAACGCAGTGTAAGGGCGTTATCCGAAATTAGGATGGAAGGAGTAGCATGATTCTGGATGACGCGTTCCACTAGGGCTCTTGCCACAGTTTCCGAGGTCTGGTCTGGAATGGCAGCTACTTCGCTGTAACGCGAGAAGTGGTCCGTAAACAAAATGATGTACTAGTTTACCTTTGATGTTTTGGAGAATGGTCCCAGTATATCCATTCCAGTTCTTTGCCAGGGCCTTTGGCAAACTGGGTATTTATGCATAGGAGCTGTGGATGGTACGTTGCCTTTGTGTTTTAAACAAGATGGACATTCAGCGATGTATTCATGTACCTTTCTGTTCATTTCGGGAAAATGGTATCGCTCCAAAAGACTTTTGATGGTGCGATCCGGCCCCATGTGTCCATACAAAGGTGAGTCGTTACAAAGTCCAGTGGCTATATCGACGAGATCCTTTTGTATTTCCACGAGGTCATTTCCATCTTCGTTCCTAAAATGTACGAGCCCATCTTTGAGGTTGTACTGTTCTTTTACCTTCGATGGTTCCTTTTGTTCCAGGCGCGCCCGAAGGTTTTGGGTGTGTTGGTCCTGTTGTTAGGAGTACTGCAGACACTCGTAGTCGAACACAGGAAGAATTCCTATTTTATTCACTTGGAAGTCGGGCTTCAGTCTCGACAATCCGTTTGGAATAACTTGAAGTTTTTCCGGTTTGTATACGATTTTTGCCAGAAAGTCCTGAATCAACAGAGCCCATCTACTGAACCATCCTTCAAGTAGCTTG
Source organism: Bathynomus jamesi (assembly GCA_023014485.1). NCBI lineage: Eukaryota > Metazoa > Arthropoda > Malacostraca > Isopoda > Cirolanidae > Bathynomus > Bathynomus jamesi. The sequence goes on from JAJOZX010014374.1 coordinate 8,332, forward strand.
CTCTTGAAGAGATACGTGAGTGGGTTATGGTCAGTTTTGATGTTTCCATCGTAGCCACAGACGATAGTCCTGAAATTTTTTCAAAGCCCAATATACCGCTAGGGCCTCTCGGTCCGTAGTGGAATAATTCCGTTGAGGTGCAGAGAGAAGTTGACTGGCATAAGCAATGGGTAATTCCACACCGTCTACGTCCTGTAATAGGACGGCTCCTAGTCCATAGGAGGAAGTATCTGTGGCTATGACAAAGGGTTTCGTGTAATCAGGATATTCAAAGGATATTCAAAGGCATGTTGGTGATCAGATTCCCAGTTAAATTTAGCATTTTTCTGGAACAAATTAGAAATGGGTTTAGCAATATTTGAAAATTGGGGGATAAAATTCCGATAGAATCCGACAAAACCAATAAATGCACGAGCGTCGTCGATGGTTTTGGGTACAGGTACCTTTCCAGTGCTTGAGTTTGGCTGGATCAGGTTTAATTCCTGTGGATGATAGTAGAAATCATAGGTATACCAGGGACTCTTGTAAAAAGTTGCACTTTGCAAGGTTCAGTTTAAGGTGTGCTTTTCTCAAGCGTGATAGCACATTCTGAAGACGTTGAAAGTGTGTTTTTATGTCCGAACTGTAAACGATAATATCGTCAAGATAAACGAGAGCTTCAACACCTAATAAGTCGGGAAGGACTATATTCATCAACCTAGAGAAATTAGCAGGCCCATTTCAGACTCCGAAAGGTAAAACCTGGAATTCGTAATGGCCTCGGTTAGTGGAGAAAGCAGTCAATGCCCGAGATTTGGGACTGACCTCCATTTGCCAATAACCAGATGCTAAATCGAGGGATGAAAAGAAGTTAGCTTTCCCTACGTTCAGAATTGTTTCCTGCATGTTTGGAATAGGGAAACGGTCTGTGATGGTAATGTGGTTCAGGCGTCTAAATTCTATACAAGAACGAGATGTTCCGTCCTTTTTGGAGACAAGAATCATAGGAGAACCAGGGACTAGCTGAAGGCTGAATGACATCCTGCTCCAACATGTCCTTGATGCGTTCCTCAACAGTGACTAATTGGGAATGTGGAACCCGATAGGGAGGAATGAAAATGGGTTTGGAATTGGGTTCCAGCTTGATGTCAAAAGGGACGAAATTAGATCGGCCCAGAGGATCTCCTTTTAGGGCAATCACATCTCTATTTCTTAGGAAATCGAGAAGTGATTCCAGTAGTTTTGGGTCCTGTAAGGCTGGTGACTCCTGAAGGGAGTGATCCAGACATTTCTTATATTCTTCTTTCAATACTGAAGGGTTTAACTCTAAGGAACTGGAAACACGATTTATCGTACTGGTGGGGAAATCTGAATCTATTTCTACTGTGGGAACAGTTCCTATTTTCTGATTTGAAGTTAATTCGATAGGGCTTTTTCCTTTGTTTAAACAAACAACAGGGATAGCTGAATTCTGACTCTGACTAAGGACTTGGGCAATAAGAACATCTCTTTTGAAATTACTTTTCTCTGTAATCAGATTACGCTCTGACTCTAATAATTTTCCTTGACGACTGTCGACTACTTTTGCTAGGAAACAGATCTTCTCGTAAGGTGCTACTGTTATATGCTCGGTCGGGCATATAAAAAATTAAGAATCTGACTGGTTCGCCGACTAAAATTTGCCTTATGGGCTGAACTGAAACTGACTGACTGGAAACTGGCTGACTTTAAACTGACTGACTGGAAACTGACTGTGTTGATCCAACTGGATTCAACAACTGGAACTGATTACTCTGGGGGCTGATTTCTGGAGCGGTTGTCCCTCTGGATGCAACCGACTGTCTTGAACTGCTATCAAGTGAAAGGGGTTCCCTATTTCTTTCGGAAATCTGAACTGAACTAATTCTATTAGCATTAAGCTGTCTGTTATTCTCATGTAGATGGTGTGTCCTATTTCGACACTTTACTAGCTTTCCGGCTGGGTAAATCTCCCATTGATTCCGGTTAAAAAATCCATACCTAGTAGGATACCTGTCTGAAAGGTGGCGACTGTGTCCATGATACAACATTTCGCGGGGTATACTGCGTTTCCGACTTCTAAATATAATTCAATTCCTCCGTATGTAGGTATGGGTGTGCCCGTAACTCCTCTGAATTGACAGGAGGGTGCCTTAATTTCATATTTGTAATCTGTACTCTCTAGTAATTCATCTACACATTGTTTCTTAATTAACGACGCGTGTGCTCCTGTATCTAGGAGAGCAGTTAAATCCTGGTTGTCTATGCGACAATTTATTATTAAATCTAGGAGGTTTGCACCTATTATCCTGATGGGGAGTTGGTGTGTGTATTTGGGTACATTACTGCTCTTTAGGAGGGAGGAGGTTGAACTGCCGCCTCCAAAGTAGGGTCTAAAAAAGGGCTCGAATTGTCCTCTATGTGAGGACCTGGGTCATATTCTATGGGATCACCATACGCTGGAGGGTTTTCTTGAAAACTGTACTCTGGGGAAAATGATTCCTCCGCGGGTACTTTTACGTACCGAACTATCCGACCTTGCTGATTGTACTGGGGTTTGTACATGGGGTAGTAGGGTGATTGACCCTGTTGTCGTAATCTATTTGGTTGGTGGTTCGACTGAGGCTGGGAATGGACTGGTTTCTGGGGATTGGAGGACTTTTGGGAACGTTGGTGGTTCGATTTCTGGAAGTGGGGCTACACCCTGCAGGGGCTTTATCGGCACATTTTTGGCGATCGCCACGGCGATGACCATGTTCGTGACAGTGGGAGCAATAAGGGGGATAATTGCACTGACTTATCATGTGCTCAAAACTATCGCAGTTAAAACACTGTGGAGGAGGGCGTGTATTCTGGGTTTCGGGGGCTTGTTTCTGGGGTGGTGTTCACTGCATTGGCCTCGATTTATAGGATTGTTGTTGTTGCTTTTGGTGGTGTGGTTGTTGCTGCTGAATGTAATGTAGGGGGGTTTCTCTACCCTTTCGGTAGTTCTGGTTTGCTAAATCTGGGTAATGTTCCCGTGTTTTATTTATGGCTACACTTACTGGTTTGTCAACATTTAGAAACTGTTGAAACTTTTTTTTAGGTGCTCCGCGTATTTTTTGGTAAATGGTTGTTGCTACAATTAGGTTTCTTTGTTTTGAAGTGAAAGTAATGCCACACGCATTTTCTGCGGCTCGGAGGGCTTCTCCTACAGGTTTATGTGTTCGTGTAATAAAATTATTTAAATCTTCATGTTCCTCTGTCTTCCATTTAGCTTGGAAGACTGCTTCTAACGTATCTAAGGGTTGTGCAAGTGTTATTTCTTTAAAAAATTCTAATAAGTTTTGTTTAAAATTGTCCCATGTTTTAGCTTCGCTAATGGATGGGACGTAGCTGACTGTATCATGAGCATTCCCTTCTTTAGGGTCGATAAACCTTTTTGCTTCCCTAATCTTTATATCATCATCGGTTATGTTTTCGCTTAAGAAATGTTGTTCTAAAGACTCAACCGAAGGCCTTACGCGTGGTTCAACAAAGTGATTATCTATGGTCCCCTTAAAAATTAAAACAGTATGGGGAAGGTTTACTAGTCTACATAAGTTAATGTATGCTGGGGCGGGGGTTTGAGACATATTGGCTTGTACTTGATCTGAAGTTTGTGTGTTTGAGAATCTACAGATCTACAGAAGCTAAGGCTAACAAAGACCCTAAGATCCACTCTAAAGTTAGCCCGAGAGAAAGGAAAGAGTAGGGGGTTAAAAGAAGAGAATAAGGGGTTAAGTAAGTAGCAACACCTATCACTCGTGGGTTAACATTCATTCAGAAAAAGAGAAAAAAGACTCACCATCATCATCGCCGGCCACTGCCGACAAGTCAGAAAAATAGTCGGAGAGAATAGGAGAGGGGTGAAAGATGAAAAGTAAAATAAGAACGCTTACAAACCATGCAAAGTCTTAACTCACTGTCATACCATGCAAACTACAGACATGCAAGTAAAGAGAGATTACAGACATGCAAGTAAGGAGAGGATTAAAAAAAAGTAAGTAAAGTTAAACAAAAAGTGGGTTAGTTTACGCTACGAGCTACATCTACGTTCGTGTTAGTCTAATTTTTTTTTATTTTTTATTTTTTTTTAAGCATTTTATTGCTGGCATCACACACTGCATGTCACAAGCTGGCATTAATCGTCAACAGACTCATCCTCGACCACCACCCCCAGAGCTCCTGTTGCTAATTGTTTTTTTTTTAATTTAAACAACGTTAATATTTTTAAAATGTCTGTCAAGACGGTTTTTAAACACATTAAAGCTGGTAGAGTTCTCGACGGGCGCGGGAAGATTATTCCATTTATAAATTACTTTAAACGTAAAGAGGTTTTTCGCGATATTAGTAACGAAACGTCTGCCACGCAACTTAAATCCGTTATTACGAGTATTGCTATTATCGAAAGTGAACAGTTTGTCAAACTTTACGTTATCGATTTTATTAACGATTCTGAAAACTTCAATAAGCTCCCCCTTAATCTCCTAGTTTCGAGTGAATGCAAGTCTAACTCTTTAATCCTATCTTCATAAAGCTTGTTGCGCAATGACGGAATTAGTTTCGTGGCACGACGCTGAACCCTTTCTAACCTATCAATATCCTCGCACAAATACGGGCACCAAAACTGAACGGCATATTCTAAATGAGGCCTGACTAGGGACTTGTAAAGGGGGAATATAATATCCTTCGATTTAAATTCGAAATTACGCGCTATGAAGCCTAACATCCTATTAGCTTTTGCGCAAGACTCCAGGCACTGGTTCCTAACTTTTAAATCCTTAGATACGCGTACGCCTAAATCTAGTTCCTCGCCAACGCTCGCTAACTCTCTAAAATCCATCGTGTACGTGTAATTATTGTTACGAGACCCTATATGCAAAACTTTACATTTGTCTACGTTAAATTGCATCTGCCATTTATCCGTCCACTCCATAATCCTATTTACATCGTCTTGGAGCCTATTTCTATAGTCCTCGTTAACAACCTTACCGCCTATTTTAGTATCATCCGCGAATTTTGACACGTTACTAGTCAATCCTACATCTATGTCGTTAATGTAAATTACGAATAGCAATGGGCCTAACACTGAACCCTGTGGGACACCGCTACCTACATCTAACCAACCCGATTCACTACCATTAACAACGACCCTTTGTCTCGTAGCACGAAGCCATTCCTCTAACCAGTTAGCTACCTGACCGCGTATACCGTGCGCTTAACCTTCGCAATTAATCTTTTATGCGGAACTGTATCGAACGCCATTTTAAAATCTAAATAAATAACGTCAGCCGCTCTGTGCCTATCGTATTTGCGCACTATTTCGTTATAAAATTCTAACAAATTAGTTAAACAAGATCTATGGCGTCGAAACCCATGCTGACTACTATTAATCAAATCTCGACTTTCTAAGTGATTGATGATACGATCCCTAACTACGGATTCCAAAAGTTTACCGACAATTGACGTTAAGCTAATGGGCCTATAATTGCTAGCTACCGTCCGGTCGCCTTTTTTAAAAATAGGCGTGACGTTTGCTAATTTGAAGTCTTCAGGAATAATCCCCGTTTCGACTGACTGATTAAAAATCTTCGTTAAAGGGCCTCCGATAACGTCTTTCAAATCTTTCAAATGTCTGGGATAAAAAGCGTCAGGGCCTGGAGCCTTGCTAACTTTTAACCTATCGATATAGAACGCAATCTCACCCTCGTAAACAGTTATTTCATCCAAAATAGTCTCGCTACTAAATGGAACGATATCGTCCACGTCGGGAACATTATTTACGTCTTCTACGGTAAAAACTGTCGCAAAAAATTTATTGAAAATACCCTCCATCGCTTGAGCGTCAGAAGCCAAAGCGCCGTTAACATCCACTAGAGGGCCTATGTTATCTTTTATCGGCTTACGATTATTGACGTATTCAAAAAACTTTTTTTGGTTATTTTACTATCCGCAGCTAGAAGTATCTCTAAATTACGCTTAGCATTCCTAACTGATCTATTAACCTGACGTTTAAGCTCGATATATATATTAAGTTAACTGCCGTGCCATTGCGCTTATTCAGTCTATCCGCTCTATTACGCTCGTCTATGAACGCGCCTATTTCCCTAGTCCACCACTTGGGCCTACCATGATTTCTAGCGCGCTTTGGCCTACGAGGAATAAACTCCCTTTCAATATTCATAAAACTTTCTTTAAACGCCTCCCAATGCAATTTTGTCAAAACTATCAAAATTAGCCCTACGAAAATCACGGACTTCTATTACGTTACTATCTTTAGTGTTTTCTATCAATAACTTAAACCTAAGAATTTGATGATCACTACATCCTAAACTCTCGCCTACTTCTAAACCTTCGACTATATTTTCGCCGTTCGTCATCACCAAATCTGAAATATTTTCACCGCGCGTTGGTTCGGTAACTATCTGTCGAAAAAATTATCCTCCATAAATTCAATCAATCTCAACCCCTCCTCATTACCAGTAAAAGTCTCGTAATTAACATTAGGGAAGTTAAAGTCTCCGACAATTATACTATTTCGATTGTCAATAAAGTTACCAAGAAGTGAGTAAAATCTAGTATCGGTGTCGAAGGGTTGAACGGGAGGTCTATAAACAACAACAAAATTAAAACTAATACTACGCGCCCTGACTTCAACGCATATCGCATTAATTGCTGCTGGAACATCTATCTTAACCTCGGTAGCCCTAAGGGAATTACGAATGTACAGCAAAACGCCGCCACCAAACCTATGTAATCTATCATTAGTAAAGAGTTTAAACCTGGTATATCAAGTTCCCCCAACAAGTCCCAAGTGAAGGTATTTAACCACGTTTCAGTGATAGCAACAATATCGTAGTTGCCGGAGTAAATTATCGCCTTAAATTCGTTTAATTTATTTCTAATACTACGCGCGTTACAATAAAAGACGTTTGTTATTTTTTACCACGGGCTGGCGTTCCCCGGACCCACAACGTATACAGCTTTCGCACGTTTTCGTCTATTAAACTACCTAGCCTAGCATTACCTATTTCATTAAAATGCACCCCCATCTTTTATAAAAAGGCTAGGATCACTGAATCCGAACCACAGCTTTACGAAGAGTACATTTTCCTCAGCACAAATCTCTTCTAATTTATTATTAAAAAAATATTGTTTTTGACGTAATCCTAAGACCCAACCCGTGCCTAGGGGTAATACCTAGAACCAAAGCCCTATCTAACCTCGCCTTCAGGGACCTAATTAACCCCCTATATCTCTCCAATAGGTCAGGCACTCTCGTATCGGGCCTATACGAGTCGTTGCCTCCTACCATCGTCACCAACATCAAGTGACGGGAGGCAACGTCAATCCTATCCACTTCGTCTCTAACTCTGTCAACCCTGGCTCCTGGGAGACAAACCCTCCTCCTCTTGGTTGGATGCCGTTCAACAAACTCTTTGTCCATGTGGCGCATTTAAGAGTCCCCAATTAAAATAGTTTCCCCCTCATTCACGTCCCTTTCCAAATGGGCGAAAGGGTTCGAAACCTCGATAGGGGGGATTCCTATCACCTAACGTACGCGGCCTAGCTCCACCCTTAACTTCTCTAAATCCCTCCCCATCTACTAATCTCGGACCAACCTTAACCCCTTCCTCAACTCTATCCAACCGTCCCGATAAGCTACCTAAACTAGAAACTAGGTTACGCACCTCACCCTTCATATTACTAACGTCTTCAACGTTAGTATTGGTTCGGCTTTCGTCAACCGTAGCCCTACCCCTGCCCTCATCAAGCGTTGCAAGTCTTTCCGCTACGTCACGTACACTGCGTTTTATATCAACTATTTCCTCCATTAACTCGCAAAAGAAACAAACTGATCTCTCGGTAATCGCCATAGGACCGCCGTTATAATCTTTAAATTCCGAATACCACTGGTTTACCCTACACCTAACACACGACGGTTTCTGCGACGGCATCGCGCAGTTAAAAATTAGTTTATAACCGTCACAAGTTTAAGTTAAATTAAGCCGGCACGCTATGAAAACCTTCTAAATCGCTAAATCTACTAATATTCAATTACTTAACTATAACAATGTGAATATAAACGCAAGTATATAAAATTCCAAACTTTCCAAAAGTAAAATTCTTAGCAATATGCAAAAGTTGATGCAATATCAGAGAGCTCAGGAAATGCATCCGTTCAGTACAGAGTCTGGCTGACTTATGATATATGTCATATAAACAGCGCCAGTTCTGCTTACCAAATATGGCCCACTAGGCTCTCGGATTCGTAGCCGAGGCTTCAATCGAGCAAGCCCGGCGTCTCACCCATTTAGAGTTTGAGAATGGGCTGAGGAAATTTCATCCCCAAGGACCCCTAATCATTCTCTTTACAGGATGAAACTCTTTTCAATGAATAAAACTAATCGTTGAGTGCCAGCTATCCTGAGGGAAACTTCGGAGGGAACCAGCTACTAGATGGTTCGATTGGTCTTTCGCCCCTATACCCAGCTCCGACGATCGATTTGCACGTCAGAATCGCTACGGACCTCCACCAGAGTTTCCTCTGGCTTCATCCTGGCCAAGCATACAGTAGATCACCATCTTTCGGATACTAGCATGTACGCTCTAGATACCCGCCGCCCGTCCCGCGACCGAAACGCCGCCCGCTAGTCCGCCGACGACGACGACGCGCCGCCGCCGCCGCCTACGCACGCATGGGTGGTGGGCGGACGACGACGACTACGACGACGGGATGCAACGAAGGAACGCGGGAGGGTAAGCGGCGAGCCCCGGGCCTGCGCCGTACTAACTACTGCTCGGCTGCTGCTGCTGGAGAAAAGGACGACGACGAACTTGCGCCCGCCCGCCCGCCGCTCGCCCCGATCTATCCAACAACACCGGCAGAAGAAACTCGGATCGGCCCAAGGTATAACCGGTCGCCTTTGCGCCCAATCCTTTTGGCCCCCCGCTCCTCCTACATCTCGGCCACCACCACCACCTCGACCACCGCCACCATCACACCCCCACACTACCGACCGCCCCACCCGACCACCGACCGACCAACCAACCAACCCCCGATCAACATCCCCTTGCGAGGCTGAGGACGAGGACGAGGAAGAGGAGGAGGTGGAGGAGAGGAGGAAGGAGGAAGAGGAGGAGGAAGCGGAGGAGGAAGAGCGTAATAATGATGACGATCAAGGAGAAGACGGAGGAGGAAAGGACGGCGAGCAGCGGCTCACTTTTTCGCTTTCGTTGCGCCTGAGGGTTTAGCCTACCCTATGACTCGCGCACATGATAGACTCCTTGGTCAGTGTTCCAAGACGGGACGGATGAACGTACGCCAATATTGCGCAGCGTACGGTTCGGAGCGTTTAATCGGGGGTTCCCCCCGTCCCTTAACCTACTACGACCACCGCGCGCGCGCGCGCTTCTTGAAACCAGAAAGACACGTCGACGCGTGGGGAAGAGAGGAAGGAAACGGTGCGTGATGATGACAAAAGGAAGCCTCCCCGCTACCGATCCGTCTGTTAAGAACACCGTCGAGGCGTCCGCCAGGTCACCGAGGCGTCCCCGACCGCGCCGAAACGACTCTCGCCGCTCCGGTCGGTCGGTTCCCGGGGTAGGTGGAAGAATGGGTAGGGAAATTTTCGATGTCAGAAAGCGCACCGTCTGAATCGCTCATTTGTGAAGGTACTATTAATGAGTTCTAATTTGGTCTGCTTGACCGATCTTAATCTATGGATGATCACTTGAGTGGTTTTCCTAACTACTCTATCTAAGAAATGCACATTAAATAAATGCACAACAATTTGCCTAATTTGCCTAACAATTTGCCTAACTGGAAAATTTGAAAAGATTGTAAACAAAATAATAAAAAAATGTAAACAAGATTTCACTCGAATGTACGAGAAGGTGCAGTAATATTATGATTGGTACATTAAATAAAATTATACTATACTAACTATAATAGTGGAAATAACTCGGTTTCACTAAAAAGAAATGTATCACTGGTGTATGGAATGTTCACTGTGTTTTTTGTTAATTCTGGCTTGATACTAATTATTAACTGTTAATAATACTGACTTCAAATATTTAGAGATTATTTAAAAAAAAGAGTTCTGTACTTAAGATTCCTACGGCGAAATCCTTGGAGACGTTTCCTGCTGGCCACTTGTTCTTGGATGAAAACTAGGCGTGGAGAACTTGGAGTTGTGACACACCGGTTCAAGGGTGGATGTGACGAACTGGAAGTCGTGACACACGGGTCAACTGGATGTTGGTTCTAGTCCCAGGGTCTGGAAGGCTGGAAGATTCCTGGATGCAGAGGTCGCCAGTTATTAACCCTTCCGTCTATGGCCTGGGTTGGTTCGAAGTCGACGGGGGTTCTAGTTAGGTGGCAGCAACGGATGTGTTACTTGCAGTAGTTTCTTCTATATTATTCCCCGAGTTCTTCTATAGTGGCTCAGAGGATTCTGGGAGGCTTATTAAATTCTCTGAAGATTCCCGGATTCTTCTTATAACGTATCGGGGAATTTTAATGACTAAGTTCTCTGAAGAGAGCAAGGCTCGAAAGAGAAGATAAAGACTATTTCTTACTGTATTTTACTGCTAAAATGTACAGGCAGTGCTCAGCCTTTGAATCTACTTCTCAATGATCATGAAAGAAATTATTGGGGTTTATATACCCGATTCTACTAACATCATCATTATTAAATGTTGAAGAGGCTGCATTATTTTTGCACAATATTTGAAAATAAAGTAAATCTTTTAGCTGTGGTAATAGTCTAGGATCTGGCCCAGAGTTCGTATAAATTTCTGGGTGCAGAGGTTTCGACGACTGATCTAGACTAATTTTGTGGCGCAGAATCCGAATTTTTCTATGCCATCGCACCAAATTGGTGCGAAAGTGGTCAAAATGGCAAAACATTCGCAAAAATGGCAAAATTTTATCAGTTTTTCCTATTTTTGTCATATTCTTGAGTTGAAAATTTTTTTTAGCGCAATTTTTTGTTTGAGAATCTGTTTTTGTAACATACTGCTGCCTGAACCAAGAAAACTGACAAAAATGTCAAAAAATAACAGCAAAAATAGTAAAAAATTAAGTAAATATTGTCAAAAAATCGCAAAAATGAAATTTTGGGCTATTTTGGTGCATAAACTGCAGTAGCTCTAACCAATCATATCGAACTAAATAGTCAAGAAATTAGATATTAATAGCTCTGCAAGAATTTATTAAAACAAAGTATGCACAAATGTCTAAATTTCGGGTATAAATCGATAAAAATGGTTGTAAAATACTTGAAAAAATAGCCAAAATATAAAAAAATAGTACTAATTTTATGTTATTCTTAGGCTTGCTTGTTGTAAGATGCTTGAACTTCTTATAGAATCGATCTATTTGGTTTCTTTAGAGTAACTAAGCCATATTTATTGTGTTTCAGGTTTAGTATTGGTAGTAGCTACAAATTGAGGATCCCTGTATTCATTATGTGATTCAACAGATGATAGATCATGGTAAGTAATAATCGAATTGAATATTTAAAACATAAATATAAAGACCAATGTGTTACAAATGAATTTTTATATGTATAGAATAGAACCAGTTTATTATAACTGCAATTGCAAGAAGTCTTAGTATATTTTATTTTTTCAGGATGTATGTCAATTTGTGCCAGAAAAGAAGCATAGCTCAAACCTTGGTAAATGTATCTTGTGCCAGAAGAACAAAAGCCCAAGTAGAGAGAAATATTTGAGCAGCGGAGAACATGGAATAAAAAATTTGCTTCAGTTGGCTTCTGCGTACTCAAATGATGACAGAAGCAAGCGTTTGAAAGCTCTTACTGAGAGTCAGACTCCTTATATCCAGTATCACAGCACTTCGTGCTATGCAACATATAAAAAGTTCGTTGAACGTAGCCAGAACTCTAAAAATGCTGAATCTGAACCCTCCGATTCCTCCTTAGGGGTAGTATTAACTCCTCCAGAAAATAGTTAAAGCAAAAGGATTAAAACACAGCATATCAAGGATATGAAAGTGTGTGTATTTTGTGGTTCAGCTCGAGTCAAATTGAAAGGTGGAAACATTGACATGATTTGTTTCGGATATGTACTCCAGGTCGTGCCCAAAAGTTATTGAGTTATGCTCACTTGTTCCAAGACGATGTTTTTACCAGAGTAGCGATGTTGAACGAATACAAAGATGTATTCGCTGCTGATGTATTCTATCATAATAATTGTATAAAGAAGCATTTTGCAGCCTATGATCGCAGAATAGAGACGATTTTGGAAAACAGACAGCAAGAAAATGAAGTTATGGGTTCTACTGACATGGTTCAAGAAGCGTTTAATGATGTAGTCTCAAAAATAGACTTCACAAGCTGTGGATACAGTGTCACCTACTTGAGACAAGAGATCAATAAAAAGCTGAACCAGGATGAATCTATCAGTAACTATTTGGTTAAGAGCCTGCTTATAGACAAATTTAAGGACACTATTTATTTTACATATCCTTGCAACAAACGAAAATCCCAGATGGTTTATTCTGTCCAGATTGAGAGTGCAAGAATTGTTGAAACTTTGCAGAAATCATCTGTTGAAAACGTTGCTAAGGACCTAAGGAAAGAATTAAAAACTTACAGTTTTGGTTTACGCTCTAGCTATTGTGATCCAAACGATCTTGATCTAGCCTTAAAACGCTTCCAAAATGAACGTCCTCCAATATGGATGGGATTTCTTCAGCATTTGTTTTCCACCCGGAATGTATCAGATAGCAACAATCAGTTGATGCTGAAGTGTGACACTATCTTCCAGATGTTGTTTTACATCCTTCATAATGGTTTGGAGCCCACCCCATTGCATGTTGGATTTGCTCAAACTATACATAACCTGTCACAGTCTAAAGATCTTATTGAAATTGCAAACAAACGGAGCATTTGTGTAGGATATCAAGAAGTTCGCAAAACAAATTTTGCACTAGCAAAACGTACAATATCTTTACGTGGTTAACATAGAGTTCCAGTTTCTCCAGTATTTGATCAAAACCACCCAATTCAAGCAGCAATGGATAATTTTGACACCTTGGAAAATATCTTGTCTGTTGAAGGCTCTGGAACAAGTCGCAAAATCATTTCTCTGCATGGCTTGCATCAAAAGCTTGAAAACGATTTGATCCAAGTTTTACCTGCCTTGCATGCTTTAACTGGCTGTGACAGTGTCATTAAAGTAGGCACAAAATCTAGTGCACTGAAGCAGTCAAACTACTTTGATGAAATTAAGGACTTTGGCAAGGAACCATTTACAGAGGAAATAATCGAAGGTGCCGAAAACTTTCTGGTTCATTGCATCAAACCCAAGTCAAAATCCATATCATTTGATCAACTAAGATCTGAGCAATACTACAAAACTGGGGACAAAATCGATTTTGCTCAGCTTTCTTGCTCTTCAAAAAGTATTAGACTGCATATTAAACGGGCATATCTTCAGTGCAAACTTTGGCTTGACTCTCCATATGGCTCCATGTCTGAAAATTTAAATCCACTTGACTATGGTTACGTAAATTCTGATGAGGGACTTTTGGAACCTCAACTAACCGATTACCCAGATAAACCTCAGGATTTGATTGAACCTTGCAGCTGCAAAACCTGTACCAAGAGGTCAAAATGCCCTTGCACTGCATCATCCATACCATGCTGCTCATTCTGCAAGTGCAATCAAAGAACATGCCAAAATCCTAACGCCTGAATTTCAGCAGGTAACTGAATAAAATTACAGATGAACAAATCTGTACATTGTACTTCTGTTTCATTTTCATGGTGTCGGAAGATGATACCACAAAAGCCATAGTGCTTTTATTTGTAAATAATGTTTCAATAAAAGTTTCAAATAAACAAAAAAAAGAACAGAGAAAAAAAACAATGGGGCCTCATCATTAAATGAGGTCGTTCCCACTAAGTTAGCTATAACTTACCCCATTGCCGTGGTGCTGCACTGGGAAGATGCACCTGAGTGACGGTAACACTCTTTCTCAATCACATAAGCGGCCTTAACAGTTTTTGTCATTTTTACCAAACTCTTTGCCACTTTTGCAAGTTTTTTAGTCAACTTCATCATCAGAAATAATACATGATCTTATCTCACAGTCTTTTACAACATGCAAACCTAAGAGTTTTATAAAATTAGCACTATTTTTTATATTTTGTCTATTTTTTCAAATATTCTACAACCATTTTTAATCATTGTAACCCAAAATTTAGACATTTGTACATGTTTTTGTGTTAGGAAATTTTAGTAGAGCTATTAATATCTAAGTTCTTGACTATTTAGTTCGATAAGATTGGTTAGAGCTAGTTTATGCACCAAAATAGCCAAAAATTTCATTTTTGCGATTTTTTTACAATATTTACTTAATTTTTTACTATTTTTGCTGTTATTTTTTTACATTTTGGTCAGTTTTCTTGGTTCAGGCAGCAGTATGTTACAAACACAGATTCTCAAACAAACAATTGCCCTTAAAAAAAATTTCAACTCAAGAATATGACAAAAATCCAAAACATTATAAAATTTTGCCACTTTTGCCAATTCTTTGCCATTTTGACCACTTTCGCACTAATTTGGTGCGATGGCATAGAAAAATTCGGATTCTACGCCCCAAAATTAGTCTAGAGCAGTCGTCAAAACCTCTGCACCCAGAAATTTATACGAACTCTAGGCCAGATCCTGTACTATAATGTTTAACCCTAGATAGGCATACATGGGTTTGAGAAACGCCACAGGCATACTCGGGTATTCTTCACCCGGCCCAGGAAAAAAATTAAATTAAATGGTTCTAATCAAAGTTTATTAATGAAACTTGATAGGTCTGTATTTGAACCTTTACTCTACACACTAGTACAATATGAAAGGAAATGTAATGAAAATGCGAGTTGTGGGAATTTGAAAAAATATTTGTTATTTTTTGGAATAAAGTTTGACAACTTATTAAAAGTAGACTGCTAAAAATATATGAGTCCAACTCCTGTTTTTATGGCCTTAAATTATGGTCCTGGAGTGGGTCCTTCTTCAGTCCCAAGCACAGGCTGTCAGCTCCTCTGGTATCCTGAAACCAGACCAGAAAACATAAGCTATAAAAACTTATGGCAAAAATCTCTATTTTCAGGTAGTCATATGTAACCCATGAAATCGAATCTAATTCCTTTTATCATACATAATATATGTTAAAAAATGTTTTTACACATTATAGTACATTGCATATATATATATATATATATATATAATCATGCGGGTTGCTTCTACAGAGCTTCAATTTAATATTTAGGAGAAATCCAATGACAAGGAGAAATGTAAATGCCATGAAAAGTCTTCTTTAATGCGCAACGTTTCGAGCAAATACGCTCATCTTCAGGCTGTATGATAACAATGTGAAATTAAAATCAATAATTGAATGAAAAACAAGACAAAGAAAATTTCTATAACCTATTCATAAAGGCAAACTTTAAAAGACTGAAAAAAGAGGGTTAAATTCTAAGTTATACAGATTTACATTTAAAATTAAGAAGCTATTTTTAAATAAATATAGTAAATGTGAAATTAATACACTGGAAAAATTAACAATAGTACACTGGAATAATGAAACTAACTAACCTTTCACTGCAATTTCCGAGGCTAGACTGATTTAAGCAAAGGCAAAACGAGAAAACATAAGATAAGATAAGATAAGATAAGATAAGATAAGATGGTGAGGGCGATTGGGGAAGGGGGGATTATAAGGAATTGGGGAAGGAGGAGGGATTATAAAAAGTTTAAAGGGACAGCTGTGAGTCAACATTTAGCGTAGGGGTCAAAGTTTTAATGTAAAGCGATTCCAAAATTCTAAGTGAGTTGGGACAAGTATTACAACCAAGAATTTTAAAATTGTCTAAAGTGACATCAGTTTTACATTTTATACTGTGTTCCCGAATACTAGAAACTTCTTTAGTTTTTAAAATTTTACCTGTTCGGCCACTTATTCCCATATGCGAATAAAATCTAGCCCTGAGAGAGCGAACAGTGCTGCCAATGTAATTCCCAAGGAGACACCTAGGGCAGGTAAATAAATATACAACACCGCTACGCAACGAGTCAGGGGTTCGATCCTTCGCTGAGAAAAAGCTACCTAAAGACGTTTTATTAATAAATATGATGCGGAAATCAGTATGATAAAAAAATTTCCTTAACAACTTTGTAAATTTAAGCTTAAATTCCTTATTCAAAGGACCCATA
The DNA here is from genome assembly GCA_023014485.1 of Bathynomus jamesi. NCBI lineage: Eukaryota > Metazoa > Arthropoda > Malacostraca > Isopoda > Cirolanidae > Bathynomus > Bathynomus jamesi. Next base: position 24,592 of record JAJOZX010014374.1, read on the forward strand.
AAGTTGGAACACCTCTCCGTCCTATTTTAGCTTCGTATAACTTACCCACCTTTCAATTGGCAAAATTTGTTGTTCGTCTCCTGTCACCCTTTGCGAAAAATGCTTACACTATAAATAACTCGTTTGAATTCCAAAAAGACCTCCTTGGTGAGAACTTCGATTCAAAAAAGTTTTTTGTCAGTTTTGATGTAAAGTCGCTTTTCACAAATGTACCTGTATCTGAAACTATTGCCATTATTTTAGATAGGGTTTTTAGCTCGGTTGATATTTTTCATGGTTTTTCATTGTCTCATTTTAAGGAACTTTTAGAATTGGTCTTCAAACAATGCTATTTTACTTTCAACAATAAGGTTTACCAACAAATTGATGGTGTAGGGATGGGATCACCTGTCGGACCGTTAGCAGCTGATTTTTTTATGACTCATTTAGAAAGTGTAATTTTTAGTCAATCTCCCACTCATCTCAAGCCAATTTTCTATCGACGCTTCGTTGATGATTCGATAGCTGTCTTTGATAATGCGGTACAAGCGCAACAATTCTTTAACTTCCTAAATTCTTTGCACCCCAATATAACGTATACAATGGAAACTGAGAAAAATGGCTCCCTTCCCTTTTTAGATCTTTTAATTTCGAAAAACGGTGATTCTATTACTACATCAGTTTACAGGAAACCCACTTTCACTGGTTTGGGCATGAATTTTTTTAGTTTTACTGATTTCAACTATAAGATGTCTTGTATTAAAACTCTCCTGTTCAGAGGATATAATTTGACCTCTAGTTTTACCTTACTTAATGATGAATTTAATAATCTAAGATCATACTTTACCAATAATAGTTTTCCTGTTCAATATGTAGATAAACTAATTAGATCCTTCTTAAATAATGTTTATAGCCCTCAACTTCCTTGTATTACAGTGCCGAAGGATATAAAATATTTCTTGGTACCTGAAATGGGTCCTTTGAATAAGGAATTTAAGCTTAAATTTACAAAGTTGTTAAGGAAATTTTTTTATCATACTGATTTCCGCATCATATTTATTAATAAAACGTCTTTAGGTAGCTTTTTCTCAGCGAAGGATCGAACCCCTGACTCGTTGCGTAGCGGTGTTGTATATTTATTTACCTGCCATAGGTGTCTCCTTGGGAATTACATTGGCAGCACTGTTCGCTCTCTCAGGGCTAGATTTTATTCGCATATGGGAATAAGTGGCCGAACAGGTAAAATTTTAAAAACTAAAGAAGTTTCTAGTATTCTGGAACACAGTATAAAATGTAAAACTGATGTCACTTTAGACAATTTTAAAATTCTTGGTTGTAATACTTGTCCCAACTCACTTAGAATTTTGGAATCGCTTTACATTAAAACTTTGACCCCTACGCTAAATGTTGACTCATCAGCTGTCCCTTTAAACTTTTTATAATCCCTCCTCCTTCCCCAATTCCTTATAATCCCCCCTTCCCCAATCGCCCTCACCATCTTATCTTATCTTATCTTATCTTATCTTATCTTATGTTTTCTCGTTTTGCCTTTGCTTAAATCAGTCTAGCCTCGGAAATTGCAGTGAAAGGTTAGTTAGTTTCATTATTCCAGTGTACTATTGTTAATTTTTCCAGTGTATTAATTTCACATTTACTATATGTATTTAAAAATAGCTTCTTAATTTTAAATGTAAATCTGTATAACTTAGAATTTAACCCTCTTTTTTCAGTCTTTTAAAGTTTGCCTTTATGAATAGGTTATAGAAATTTTCTTTGTCTTGTTTTTCATTCAATTATTGATTTTAATTTCACATTGTTATCATACAGCCTGAAGATGAGCGTATTTGCTCGAAACGTTGCGCATTAAAGAAGACTTTTCATGGCATTTACATTTCTCCTTGTCATTGGATTTCTCCTAAATATTATATATATATATATATATATATATATATATATATAACAAATGTAAAAGTATTCTTACCTTCACCTACTGGCAGTCAAGGCAGACCAACACACAGTGCTCTGGACAGATGTGCCGCTTGCAGGTGTTGCACAATTTTTTTGTCTTCCTGTCCTTGGAAGATTTGCACATGCTGCACCTCCGTGTTGGCACAGTGGTAGGCATAGGCGCGACCTGTGCAGGAGCCTCAATTCCAAAGACCGACGTGATTAGTGTTTTCACATGCCTTTGTAGTCGTTGTTGTGAGAACCGCTGTTCTGCCCAAAGTTTTATCAACATTTTAGCCATGGTCTTCATGAAGTGCCGTCGGGTCGTCTTCCTTGCTTGTTGCTGCGCTATGTATCTGGAGTAAATGACCCATGCATTTACTGTACCTGCATTGATCATTCCATACCAGACGCACAGTGGCCACCGCCTGGTCTTCCTGCTGCAAGAGTATATTGAACACATTTGGTTGAACGTGTCGACACCACCTTTGGTTCTATTATACATCATGATTATTTCAGGCTTGCCATTGTCAGCAATATCAGGTTGATTATGCATTGTTTTGAGGAGATGGACGAGTTTTTTGTCCGAACTTCTAGGTTTTTTGCAGAACGAGACTAGAGTCATGTCTTTAGTGTAACAGAAGGCACTGGTACGGTCTTTGCGATACTTTTTGTTGACTATCTCAGGTGGAATTTCTCCCTTATTGGCACGTATGGTGCCAACAAGTGTGAGGCCACAGTTATGTAGGAGGTCCAAGGCCAATGGTACTGATGTGAACCAGTTATCTGTTGTGATGTTTCTTTTAGTATGGAAATATTTTGTGGCCAGCTGCTTTGTGAAAAAATGGCCCAATGTCACCCGAACCACTACACACACAATAAGCATACATGGGTAAAAATCACCCGACGTAAGCAAAAAAAGTATGTAGAGAGCGGCACAGAGCGACACTGACCCCGACTATGACTGAGTCTCGACTGATGATGCAGCTACTGAGTGGGAGAAAATTATGCCAATGCGGGAACCATACATACCCTACAGTGTTACCATATCGCCGGGTATATTTTACCCATGTATGCCTATCTAGGGTTAAACGAATAAACAAGATATTTGAAGATGAAGCCATATTTTTATATTAAACCGCGTATTTTCAGATCTGATGTTATCATGATCTGCCAAGTTAACTAAAAGAGGAAATTGAACTATGCATCTTTACACTAAAATATGCATATGAGTAAAAATTAAAGGTTTAAGATTTACAATTAAATGCTTAGGCAAGACATAGCTTCATCTTTTATAACGAAGAGAGAATGTATACAAATCATGAACTTTGCAAAGCTTAAGCAGGATTCATTATTAAGCGAAATCTAAAGAAAATGATTAAGAGATTTTAAAAATAACAAGTCATCAATTATTTGGCAAAGTAGAAAGCAAATCAAATATTTTATCCAAACTCACGTTAAGCGATTTTGGTCCTTGTGTAAAAATGAATACATACACGTACATACATATGAATATAGATATTATATAAAGTTAAATATATACGAATATATAGGATTACATAAATACATGAACCATATAAACACATGAATTTTAAAAATGGATACAAGAAATATATAAATGAATATAAGAATTACACGAAAGAATAAGATAGCATAAGAATATGGGAATTATTCGTGGTTCATTTATATATATATATATATATATATTATATATTATATATATAATATATATATATTGCATCAGCATTTAAAAATGAAGTGTGTGTGTGTGTGTGTGTGTGTGTGTGCTTTTAATCCAATAATTTTTCTTTTTGTGGAGCTCATGTCTATTAATTGGTAGTTTTTAGAGGCCTTGTCGGCGTTTGCTGGTAGTGGTACTGCACTGGATTGCGAGGTAGTGCTGTGCTGGATTGTGAGTTAGTCCAAGGATGTATTTTGGGGGTTGTGCGGTAGTTATTCTAAGGAAATATGCATATATATATTTGCTAGTGGGAGAGAACAATTCTCCTTTACATGCATCTCTTTATATACGAAGTGTGTGTGTGTGTGTGTGTGTGTGTGTGTGTGTGTGTGTTTTTAATTCAATAATTTTTCTTTTTCCGGAGCTCATGTCTACTAATTGGGTCGTTTTTAGAGACCATGTCGACCTATTGCTGGTGGTGGTACTTATTCTAAGGAAGTGCGCATATATTTGCTATTGGGATAGAACAATTCTTCTTTACAATGGAGAAACATTTGCTCGTACCAGAAATCGAATCTGTTAGACATTTTCGTCCGTACGAAAAGTGGAAGGACGGCCACTGCGTTACTTGTCTTCAAGCGATTTTTTTCCATTTTTAAACTTTTTGTGCCATTTGTAAACGTTAGCTACACTGAGAGCATCATTTCCAAAAGCTGTTTTAATCATTTCCTTCGTCTCCGAACGAGCGTTGCTCCATTTCAGTGATTAATACGTACTGCAAAAACACACCCTCCCTTTAAGCGCTCCAACCAACTACTGGCTCATGATACCAGATTTTGCTTCAGACTGCAGACGCCAGAGGGCAGGAAGACTCACATATGGAAAAGGTTATTTCTTATTTGCATTCATTTGTCCGTAGCAATAAAATTATCGATACCTTTTCATCACTCCTCGTGTATATATATATATATACACACACAATCCTTTCTAACCCAGCCATTTACGCCTTCTAAGCCAGATTAAGCTAACTGGCTGATTAAGAATTCTAAGCTAGCTGCTGAGGTCGAGAGAACCAGTATGCGACGAGATATACCTGCAAGAACATCATCTCTCCTCCTCTCCTCTCTCTTAGGTTACCTTCCTAGGTTAGAGAACCCCTTTTGGGGGGAGGTCATTCTCCCGGGCCAAACCCTTCTTTCCCCTTCATGCATCTTGGGAGCTAAACACCCTCCCCTTGCTTGCATACCCTATCCACCCATGGGTACCAACCCCTCTCCCCCCCCATAGTGCCAACATCGGGTGCCGCCTTTGCAACAATTGATCAACATTGCATTGCAATTGCACTCTAACATTTTGGGGTCATACTACTAACCGCTGTTGACAAAGTCTTCCTTCTCATCAGATCTCCAATCACACCTGCCACCTGTCTCCTCATCTCACAAGGAAAAAATGGTGTATGAAATTAGTGTGTGTAATCTACGGATATGCAAGTGTGATCCATCTTGGCCTGATTACATTTTTTTTCTTCGCCCTTTCCTATGATATTAATTCCACCTTTTTACCCCCGCAGTAACTTGGGGTAATTGCAGTACCCTTGTAGGTATAGGTTTTTATGCTAGTTTAGGTAAAATTAAGCCATGTTTAGAGTGTGTCAGATAAGGGTTAGTTAGTTAAGGTGTTTAATTTTTCAAAAATTCTTAGGTAGCTTAAGTAAAATTACATATATATATATTATATATATATATATATATATATATACATGGTGTTTCACAACCGGTCTGCCATACTTTGAGGGTGATATCGAGTAAAAAGTTAATACAACATCGGTGCTATTTCCAACCGTTGCGGAACTACGGACGCTTTAAGGTGCACGGAAAAAAATAAACGAGTATTAATCTGATGTATTTATTGCTACATTTTATGAGATATACCTTATAAATGTTCAACATGTCCGCCTCGGTTTTCATTGCACAGCCTTGCTCGTTCCAAATAAGAGTCCACTGCCCATTGAATCATTTCTGGGTGTTCTCGTATGTAAGCAGCGACATCCATGATCCGACGCAAGAGTTCCTCTCTCGCTTGTACTTTGGTATTGTAGGCCATCTGTTTCATAAGGCCCCATAAAAAGAAATCTAACGGGGTTAGGTCCGGAGATCTCGGGGACCACGATATTGGACCACCACGACCAATCCAACGATTCCCGTACCGCTGATTCAAGTAATCCGTAACATGACAACCAAAATGTGGTGGCTCCCTATCGTGCTGAAAGAACATCCTGCGCCTTGTCTCCAAAACGAACGGTCCAATCAGCTGATCTCCAATTACACTGCACTAAACATTCACCAAGAATCGACATTGAAAGTTTCCTTCAACGATACCGTGGGGATTATCGGCGGACCACAAGTGGGAATTTCGTCTATTGTTAATTCCATGCCGAATAAATTGTGCTTCATCACTAAACAGTATGCGATTAAAAATTTGGTGATACACAATCATACACAGGCAAAATTTAACACCTTTATCGTAATCATCCGGTTGAAGAGCTTGCACACGTTGCAAATGATAGGGATACAAACCTTCATCACGTATGGTTCGCCATACACGCGATGCGGATTCACCAATTCGTCTTGAAGTCCTTCGAACACTGGTAGTTGGGCTACGTTGTACTAGGTTCAGTATGCGCTCCTCCACAGCAACGGGCCGTCGTGCTACATGTTCTTTAGGGTGGGGTGAAAAAGTTTTCAACTGTTGCTTCACTGGTAATAAGGTGGATTGAAGGGTGATAAAAAAGAATATGAGAATTAAAAAAATTTCAATTCATCCTAAGTACCCCATTTCCCCCCCCCCCAAAAAAAAATGGCCGCCAGCCAGTCATTATACGCTTCATTATTCGAAAAGTATTCTTTTTTTTAAAAAGTTTGCTGAAGCAAAAATTGTTTATTTCACATTTTCTACCTCATAAATGTTTCAGATGTTTAATGATTTTTTTTTATTTTTCAGGTTTTTGTTGGATTTGGAATTGGTAATTTCTGATAATTAGTGACAAATATGGCTTCTGCTAAACATTAGAGCTACAAGGAGTCAATCAAAACCACATTTTATATTTGGAACCGCACAAGAGCTTCCTCTTACAACATTGCCAACAAATAAACAGGTGGGTCAATACCATGTTCTTTTAAAAGAAGCCATTTCAGTGACTTCACATAACTGATATTTTCAACAAAATTACTGAAGATATACTGTACTCTGTATTTGGACAAAAGCTTCAATTCCTGCAATAGCTGACAAATCAGTTTATATCAAATTAAAGCGGTTCATCGGCAAAGCAAACGATCTTAGTAGATCAAAAAGTAGTCAAAATGAGAGAAAATTTTAATGACACCTTGGAAGAATTATTCGATATCAGTACCTGTAAATGCCCTTTTATCTCCGATCAAAACTTTGGCTGTCCTGAGAGCTGCGAAGATGTTCACATAAGCTGCACCTGTCAAAGAGACCTGAAGGTACCAAAAGAAGAGCTTCTGTTTTTACAGGATCAGCGATCGACGCGTACAAGGAAAATAGGGGGCGTTGATAAAGTCATGACCAAAAGAATTCAAAAAATGCAGTCTAGGAAATTGCGGACAGAAGAAGAAATGGTTAAAAGAAGAAGAGAAATGAAGGACTCTCATATTTAAACCGAAATAGAGTGTTTTTCAGATGTAGAGAGTACTTCCACACAATATGAATTAGACCCACATCAGAGTGAATCAGATTACGAGTCAGTTGCCATACAAGTTCAAATGAGACTTCCATTGCCTACTGTAGCGATTGAAGCCTATAGATTTGGAATTTCAGATCGAGCAGCAGCTGCTTTGGCTTCAGCTGCTTTAGTTGATTATGGAGCAATCACTAAAGAAGATAGTACGCTTTTGACTGACAAGAACAAAATCCGACGGGAAAGAGAGAAAATGAGAAAAATGCAAAAAACTTCAATTTTTTCTACGTGAAGGTCAAAATATGAAAATAAAAACCAACTCTAATAGACAGAGTTTATTTCCACAACAGTTTCGACGCCTACTGGCATCCTCCTCGGGTGGATACAGAAAAACGAATGAACCAAAACAAGAGAGAAAAACAGTCCAGGGACCGATCGTTAAGAAATTCGCACCTAGGTTAGATCCCATTCTCCCGACACCGGAAGGGCATTTTCATTAAGTACATTCGCACAAATTTAAAACTATCTTCCTGTTCTAAACATACAGATTCTATTATTTTTTTTTTTTTTACATAATTATTACATTTATTATTAAATTTATTACATTTAATATTGCATAATTATTTATTACAGAAATTATAAATTTATTATTACATTGGTTATTACATTGTTGTTTATTATAAAGAACTTATAAACCGAAAAACGAATGAAAAAGGCGATTAGGAAACAATCCAGGTGCGAATTTCTCAATGGTCTCTGGATTGTTTCCTAATCGCCTTTTTCATTCGTTTTTCGGTTTATAAGTTCTGTATAACAAACAACAATGTAATAACCAATGTAATAATAATTTTATAATTTCTGTAATAAATAATTATGCAATATTAAATGTAATAAATTTAATAATTAATGTAATAATTATGTAAAAAAAAAAAAAAAAAAATAATAGAATCTGTATGTTTAGAACAGGAAGATAGTTTTAAATTTGTGCGAATGTACTTAATGAAAATGCCCTTCCGGTGTCGGGAGAATGGGATCTAACCTAGGTGCGAATTTCTTAACGATCGGTCCCTGGACTGTTTTTCTCTCTTGTTTTGGTTCATTCGTTTTTCTGTATCCACCCGAGGAGGATGCCAGTAGGCGTCGAAACTGTTGTGGAAATAAACTCTGTCTATTAGAGTGGGTTTTTATTTTCATAAAATGAGAAAAAGTTTGGTGATGGAGAGTAAAGCTAATCCTGCTGTCATATCTGCTATATTTTTTGACGGAAGAAAGGACAAGACTTTGGTGAAGGTGAAGAAAGGAAACAAATGGTACGGAGACTCCATTAGAGAGGAACACTATGTTTTGGTGTCTGAGCCAGGAAATGAATATTTAACCCATGTAGATCCTTCTTCTTGTAAAGCTCAAGATATATCTGATAGTTTGTTCTCCTTCTTTCAAGAGTCAGCTATTAATGAGAGCATTCGTCTCATAGGATGTGACAGTACAAATAACAACACAGGTGCCAAGAGTGGGATCATCCACCTCATAGAAGAAAAACTAAAGAAACCGTTACAATGGAGCATTTGTATGCTGCATACAAATGAACTTCCCTTTCGACACTTATTTGAACATTTTGATGGTAAAACAAAAGGTCCAACATGTTTCACTGGAAAAATCGGAGTAGCACTGAAAGAATGTGAAAAAATGCCTGCAGTCAATTTCAAAGCAATTAGAGAAGGCATTGATTTAACACACATATCAGAAGAGGTTATCGATGATCTTAGCCAAGATCAACAGTATTTGTACAAAATTATTGTGGCTATAAGAACCTGGAATGTCCCAAAAGATTTGGAAAATACAAAACCCGGACCACTGAACCATTCTCGATGGCTGACATTAGCAAATCGTGTCTGCCGCCTTTACATTGCAGAGAAAACTCCTTCATTGGCTCTTTATTCGATAATTTCCTTCGTTGTTACAAATTATGGACCAAGCTGGTTCGATATCAAGAGTAGACCATATATATGGAATGGACCACATCACATATTTGGAGCAATTAAAAGATTTCATCTTCTTCCAAAGGATGTTCAGAATGTAGTGAAGCCTTACATTGCTAGAAACGTATATTTTGCTCATTGCGAAAATGTTCTGATAGCAATGTTATCAGATACATCAGAACAAAAACGAAACAGAGCAGTTGATTTCATCATGCACATTAGAACAAAGACGGAAAATGTGTCCAAAATCAGAGAATTTAAGGTTCCTGCGATAAATTTCAACGCAAACGCATGGGATGATATTATTTACTGGTCAAAAGAAATGCTGACTGAACCTCCCCTCACTATGGCGCTCACAAATATTGAACTCAATGCACTTAGGGTTAAAAAACTGTGCCTACCCAATTATCCACTTCATTCACAAAGTGTCGAGAGGGCAATAAAACTTGTCACCGATGCGGCCTCATCTGTATATTCCCACGAATCCCGTGATGAATTTATAAGAGCAAGAATTAGGTCTCGTTCATTGCTGCCATGTATGGAAACCAAGAAAGAAATGACTTCACTTTTTGACAATTAGCTTTTAATTAGAGACTGAAATAATTCACCAAAATTTCATAAAAGCAAACACCACGATTTTTGAAAAGGGATATGGAAAACTGATGAGTGGGTAGTTGGGAGGTAACGAAAATGGTTCACTGAGTAGGTAGGTAGTTAATCTAACAATTATTAAATTCCTTTTATGTCAATAACTGGGTGGAAGAAACCAATTGGTTGCTCACCAGAGTTATTCTCCACACTAGTATTTATATACTGTGTGGGAGGAGCGTGCTCGGTAATAGATACATTACCGCTCAACCAACCGAGGAATAAACCAAGACAACGCTGGTGCAAGAAGCCCCGCGAAGAGGAGAACAAAGGGAGAACGAAAACGAAGAACGGGGCGAGAGGACGTGCCAGCAGTGCGCTCTCGACAATTACACAACCGGAGAAGGGAGACACTCCAATAACAAACAGTAAGTGACTAATTGAGTTTTTTACACCAGTAAGTTAACCGCATTAAACTAAGCTGGGTCAGACAAGTTAGGCCTACATTGTGGCCTAAGACCCAGCATCAACTCATAGCTTAACAAAGGTGAAGGTAGATTGCCCTAACCTAATCTTGTGAGGAATCCTACTGTGGACCTCAATTTATCTGCCCGCTCTGGACCATTTCCGGAATCTCTAGGCTGACCCCTCTAGGCTAGACTTGATCTACTCTATAGTTAGACTGGAGATATAAGGGGTGGGTTAATTGTGGACCAAATCATACAGAGCATTTTTCGCATTGGTGGTCCGTGTGTGGGGAATTTACAAACCTTAACCTTACTTAACAAAAATTGCAGAATTAGGCTAAATGGTCTAGCCTAAGCCTAAGCCTAACCTAATCAAGCCTAATTAGGTCTACAACCTAGGGCCTAACTAGGAAACATTTACATTTAAGGAGTCTCATTCTCTTATAAGCTTAGACCTGAGTGACATAAGTACTTGGGGGGGATTAAACCAAATTTAAACTCGACTGTTTTGTCTGTGCTCTCTCTTCTCTGGTAATTTCTTCTTGTCCTCTATTTCATTACGATCCCCAGTTAAACAATTTTGACTTAGACATGGACAGTGCGGAATATAAAAAGTTAAAAAAGAAAAGGGGGGCAAAGTTGGGAGCTGTTACAAAGGCTGTGAACACTTTTAACAATATTACACAACCAGGTAAGGAAAATTTAGAGAGTGTAATTATTAAATTGGAAATTAAAAAGAAGGAAATAATAGCCATTAATGAGAGTATTTCAGAGTTAGTTGAATCCGAAATGGCTGGAGAACAATTGATAGACCTTTACGCTGATGATGATGATCAGGTAAGCTCAATTGAACAGCAAATAAGGAGACTACGGTCTCGTTTGACTGACTTAACACCAAAAAAACCTAATTCTGATTTAATCAAAGTAGGGCTAACCTTCAACAAAATTTAAGTGGCATGCTAAATCCTGAGTCACAAGAATTGAGGGCTCAGTTACCCATTTTGCTAGTACCAACATTTGAAGGGGACACGGTACAATTCCCATCTTTCATTGACAAATTTGAGAATTTAATAGGTAATAAACCTTATATTTCAACTGTTGAAAAGTTTAGTTACTTAACTAGTTCCCTTAAAGGCCCAGCCTATAACCTAATAGCATATTTACCAGCCGTAGGGGATTCATATGAAGTAGCTATTGATCTTTTAAAACGTAATTACATTAATAAAGATTTGATTGTATATGAATTATCTCAACAAATTTTTGAATTTGCACCCATAAAAGATAACCATAGTGATATGGAAATTTTTTATACAAAATTAGAAGCTATTATAGGACAACTGGTTAGCAATGAGATAGATATTAAAACTTCATCTTGGATTATACAAAGCATAGTACTTAGGTGCCTTCCTTCGAGGGTTAAAGATATTTTAATTCTAAAGACGGGAGAAAATTATCCTAATTTAGAACAAATAAGAAAACACTTTCCCAATATCCTAACTAATTACAAATTGAGAGATTTTCCAACACATAAGACCCAGACTATGGATAAACCAAAGACTGTTCCCAGAGACCAACTAGCTACAGCCAAACAGACAAAACTTGATACTGTAGAATCAAATGTGACCAACTATAATACACGAACACCTACATTACAGAACTTTAATGTAACTGCTGCCTCAACTTACACACCACATTGCAAATTTTGTGCAAGTAATGAACACAGTGGTACTGGGTGTGACAAATATTCAGACTTTAACCAAAGGGCTAAAAGATGTGAACAGTTGAACCTGTGTAAAAAAGTGTACTGGCCAGGGACATTATAAGAAAGACTGTAAATCTAGGTTAAGATTCAAGTGTAAGTTTTGTAAAAGTTTACGACATGTCTCATCAATGTGTGATTCACCAAAGTGTCCAAACAATAGTACTCAAACTCAAAAGATACCTCCCCCAAACAAAGGTAATCAAGAAAATGCCACTTTCATGGGACATTCTGCTTGTTCAAACAATGTAACAAGAAACACTGAGATTCTTTTACCAACTATTACTTTGGACTTAGTGAATAGTGAGGGTAGTACCACTCCAGTGAGATGTCTTATAGACTGTTGTTCTCAACAAACATTTGTTTCAAAAAATGTAGTTAATAAATTGGGTTTGACACCAAACCCGAATGAACAAAACCTCAATATTGCATCCTTTGTTAAGGATAACTCGGACAAAAATAGCTATAAGACAATTGACCTGGAACTACATTTGGAAAGTAAATTCAAGAAAATTGAAGCAGTTATTATTTCTAAAGTAGGACAAAACAAACTGGTTATACCCAAACTAGAACAAACCATAAATCATTTGGGAAAACACTACAAAATAGCTGATAGACATATCACTAACAACACAGTAGCTAACATTGAAATGCTAATAGGGGCAGATTATATTAATCTTATTCATAAGGGCATAGTAGAGATAGGTAATGGTATAGCTATTCAGACTCAATCAGGGATAGCCCCTTTGGGTGACCTATCAGAATACAACCTAGACCTAAACCAAAACAGTTCATGACCAACAAATACTATGTGCCTCAACTCAGTCCTACATAACACCTGTAAGAATAGCAACACTTTGAATAATATTATCTCAACTGAGAACATTAATTCATCATTATCAAATGGGAAACAAACAAAAGAACCTGTACCATCAGTAGTTGTGGATCTAAACTTGTTCAGAGACGAGGAAGGCCTTCTAAGGAGTAAAGGGAGATTAGACAAATCAAAACTGTCATACAAAAGCAAACATCCAATCCTTTTACCTAGATTTAGCTATTTGACAACATTAATCATCAGAAAAACACACAATGATGTATATCATATGGGGGTACCACAGACACTAACTACATTAAGAAAAACTTATTGGATACCCAAGGGAAGGATCACTGTTAAAACAGTCCTGAGTGAGTGTGTCACATGTAGGCGTATTCATGCTAGGCCCTATAGGAAACCAAATCCTCCTGCTTTGCCAGAGGAGAGAGTTACTCTCAGCAGACCCTTTGAGACTGTAGGCATTGACTATACAGGAGCATTGACTGTAGGGGTGGGTGACACTGAACAAAAAATGTACATTGTACTGTTTACATGTGCTGCCTCACGAGCTGTTTATTTGGATGTTGTGGAGGACCTTACAGCAGAATCTTTTGTTGCTGTCTTTAAGAGATTCTGTGCACGACATTCAGTACCAAAGACAGTTTGGACTGACAATGCTACATATTTCAAAGCTGGTGAACAAGTCATCCACGACTTGTTAAGCAATGAAATCACACAATTATATATACAAAATTCAAACATAAAGTGGAAGTATATTCCGGTTGCCTCTCCTTGGTATGGTTCTATCTGGGAGAGGAATATACAAACAGTAAAGAATTGTTTGAAGAAAGCAATTGGCAAAAAACAGATACACTTATTTGGGTTACTCACTCTCCTGGCTGAGATTGAGAACATCATTAACAATAGACCACTCACTTATGTGAGTGACAACATTAATGACCCAGAACCATTAACTCCAAATCATTTGATTCGGGGAGAACAAGTTAGTCTCCTGCCGGACTACAATATAGACTCTTCAGAAGACCCAAACTGGACTCAACGACATGATGAGCTCCAGACTAAGTTACAACATTTAACTAGAGTTAAAGCTCATTTCATTAAACAGTGGAAAACTGAGTACTTGATGGGTCTAAGGGAGAGACATAAACAAATGACTAAGAAGGATTGGTCTGACACAATTAAGGTAGGGGACCTTGTTCTCATACATGACAGTACTCCAAGACAATACTGGCCTCTGGCTAGAGTTTCAGAACTCAGACCAGGGGCAGACGGGGTAACAAGAGTGTCAAATTAAGGACTTCAACGGGTGACACAACAAGAGACATTTTTTCTCTTTTGTACCCTTTAGAGTCTGGACCCAAACAATGGACTTTGGAGAACCTTCTCCACTGACAGTAACAACTGGAGACACTGAACTTCCAGTAACTATTCCTTTGACAGTAGGAGTGGTAACGCATCCTACTACAACATTGACAGACACAAGACCTCAGCGACAAACAGCATTAAAGGCGCGACTATTTTTACAACAAAAAATAGATGCTGGGGAATTGTAATTTTATCTTCTAACTTTCATTTTTCTTTTCTTATGGTAAAGACCATAGACAGTTTCATCCTATGGATGTATATTTTCTCTTCTAATTAAATGCTACACCTTCTCCATGAGAAGGTGAGGATAGGCACTGTTAATCAGATTAACAGGCATTTACAGTTAAATAGTTAGCTAGTCTACACTCAGACACAAAAATTGGTGACAATGACACCAAAATTTTTATCTCCCGGGGCCCCCAGTATATGGAAAACTGATGAGTGGGTAGTTGGGAGGTAACGAAAATGGTTCACTGAGTAGGTAGGTAGTTAATCTAACAATTATTAAATTCCTTTTATGTCAATAACTGGGTGGAAGAAACCAATTGGTTGCTCACCAGAGTTATTCTCCACACTAGTATTTATATACTGTGTGGGAGGAGCGTGCTCGGTAATAGATACATTACCGCTCAACCAACCGAGGAATAAACCAAGACAACGCTGGTGCAAGAAGCCCCGCGAAGAGGAGAACAAAGGGAGAACGAAAACGAAGAACGGGGCGAGAGGACGTGCCAGCAGTGCGCTCTCGACAATTACACAACCGGAGAAGGGAGACACTCCAATAACAAACAGTAAGTGACTAATTGAGTTTTTTACACCAGTAAGTTAACCGCATTAAACTAAGCTGGGTCAGACAAGTTAGGCCTACATTGTGGCCTAAGACCCAGCATCAACTCATAGCTTAACAAAGGTGAAGGTAGATTGCCCTAACCTAATCTTGTGAGGAATCCTACTGTGGACCTCAATTTATCTGCCCGCTCTGGACCATTTCCGGAATCTCTAGATTGCTGCCATGTATGGAAACCAAGAAAGAAATGACTTCACTTTTTGACAATTAGCTTTTAATTAGAGACTGAGATAATTCACCAAAATTTCATAAAAGCAAACACCACGATTTTTGAAAAGGGATCTCTTTGGAAGTGTATTGATTATATGTTTCTGCAATTGTGGTAATAAAATGTCGATAATTTCTCTCGTTGATTAGTGTTGTTGTAGATTATAGTTTGAATATTCAAAATTATATAAAGCTATTAACTATTATCAAAGCAATATAATTCGGTCATCAAACAATTTTTCATTTATTTAGAAAAAAGTGACTTACCATAAATCGATACTTTAAAATTGAGAAAAATAAAATTTATAAAAGGGCACTTTCTAATGTATTTTTTTATTTTGAATCATTCTTATTCTGTAGTGTCTTTTAGTTGGATGCATATTTTTAAAGTTATAAGCATTTATATGTTTGACTAGCGGCCATTTTGTTTTTCTCAAAAAAGCGCTAGTAGGGCAAAATTGATTTTTCTTTTATATCACTTTGTCATCTATAGAACCCAACAGAGCAATTTATAGGTGAAGCAAATAAATATTTCACAAAGAATTGCGTTTCACCCCACCCTAATGTTCTTGGTTACGTGGAACAATTGTCCCTGTTTCCCTTAATCTCTGGTGTGTGTCACTAAACACTTGCCTGTTCGATATTCAGCGGTTCGGAAAACGTCTTCGATATTCCTCAACTGCCGCTCTGCTGCTACATTCACAGAATCCATAAATGAAATGGATATCTGCGTATTCAGCGGGTGTGAACTGTTGATTCATTTTGATTGTTCACCTTAGCGCAACACAGTGTCTCGTACCACAGATCAGAACTAACTGAAAGAAAACACTGAGGATATAGTTAACTTCGTTAACTGAAACTACCATGAGTGCTGCCATCTATCGAATTACACGCAGGTAGGGATTTGTTGTTTGCACATCTTATCCGCAATGGTTGGAAATAGCACCTATGTTATATTAACTTTTTCACTCGATATCACCCCCCCAAAGTATGGCAGACCGGTTATGAAACACCCTGTATATTATTTGTAGGCTATTCCAATGAAACTAATGAGAATGAAGCTCCAAACCTCTAGGAGAGAAAAATTACGACATTACCGCTGTTCCTAATGTACCCAGCTGCAGTAAGTTCTCTAATTTTTTTTAACTGTAGTCTTATCTTATACCCATTTACTAATACGAATAGAATACGTTAAAAATTCAATAATTTCCTACTACTGTGATTGAGTCTTTACTTTAAAAAACAATTTGAAGGAGCAAGAGAGAAAGGGGGGGGGGAGCGTGGAAAGGAAAATACTTATCAGTTTTAGGCATAAATTTTAAGCTATGTTTCGCCATGTCTGAGCTTTGCCCACCCATATTTGGACTTATCATAAGATTGATTTTCTTCTTTATATACTGTATACAGTAGATATTACTTCGTTCAGTCCTCGGGAGTTTGCCTTTCACGTGCCTCCGCCTTCAGAGACTCGCGTGTTTCAGCGCATAATTACTGCGTTGCTATGCGGAACCCGAAGGTGGCTCTCTCTCTCTCTCTCTCTCTCTCTCTCTCTCTCTCTCTCTCTCTCTCTCTCTCTCTCTCTCTCTCCTAAAAGATAGAAATGGTGTACTGAAATTCAGTGATAAAGATGTAGCTAATACGTTAAACGAGTTCTTCGTTACACTCTTCACGGAGGAAGATTCACTTGAAGTGCCAAGTCCTCGGATTACATGTGACAGTGACCATCCCGTAGAGACCATAAGTTTTACGAGAAATGAGGTACAGCAATTAATTGATAAGATGAATAAATACAAATCACCTGGTCCCGACTTATTTCTTCCAAGGGTATTAAAAAAGGTTCGTCACGATGATGTTGATGACTTAGTAACCATATTCAAACACTCAATCGAGTTAGGGAAAGTTCCAACCGCTGGAAGTTAGCAAATGTAACACCAATCTTTAAAAAGGGTGATAGGGAAAATCCTTGTAATTACCGCCCGATCAGTTTAACATCAATTGTCGGCAAACTGTTGGAATCCATCATTATAAAACGTATTGTATATCACCTTGAATCTAACAATTTAATTTTTTATTCTCAACATGGATTTCGGCGACATAGATCCTGTCTGACAAACCTGTTAGAGTTTTCTCATAATATGCATACACCATACGATGCAAGTAGGGCAATAGATATAGTGTATCTCGACTTTCAAAAAGCCTTTGACAAAGTCCCCCACGCGAAATTGATGGCTAAATTCAGAGGACTAGGAATCACCGGGCTCGTTTCCAACTGGATTGAGGATTGGTTACACGATAGAAAGCAGAGAGTGGTAATAAATGGAGTGGCTTCGGAGTGGGCGCCAGTCACCAGTGGTATCCCACAGGGTTCCGTTCTGGGTCCTTTACTTTTTATCATCAATATTAATGATATAGACGTCGGGCTTCTAAGTACAATCTCCAAATTTGCAGACGATACGAAATTAGGAAGTACTGTAGGTACTGAGGAGGGCATAAGAACGTTTCAGAATGATCTTGACAGGTTGGGCGAATTGTCTGCTACTTGGCAGACGCCATTCAATTTAGACAAATGTAAGGTAATGGACATAGGTTGTACAAACCTGAAGACCGATTACTCTCTCTTGGGAAGGAACTTGACTGAGACCGATCTAGAGAAAGACTTAGGAGTCTATATCAGTAATGATCTGAAACCGTCGAAACACTGTGCAGAAGTCGAAAAGAGGGTCTTAAAAATATTAGGTTATATTAAAAGACAGTTCCAGTTTAGGAACAAGAAGATTGTAATGTCTCTTTATAATTCAATAGTCAGACCTCACCTGGAATACTGTGCGCAGTTTTGGTCTCCGTCCCTCAGGAAGGATATCGAAAGGTTAGAAAGGGTGCAAGCAAGGGCTACAAAATTGATCCCTTCAATGAGAATGCAAAACTACCTTAGAGACGAGGAGGTTGCGCTGTCAGCTTATTCAAGTCTTCAAGATGCTCAATGGAATAAACAGGGTAGATTACAGGAACTTATTCTCACTTAATGCCAATCCGACAAGAAATAATGGGTTTAAACTGGAACTAAAGATATTCAGGACCTCTGTCTGCGGCAATTTCTTTTCCTATAAAATAGTTAATATCTGGAACCAACTTCTCTGAGGTTGTTTCCAGCCAAAGTGTAAATGTGTTTAAAAGTAGGCAAGACAAAGTACTGAGTACTCTCATGGTTTAAGACTAAAACATAACGTAACTCTGCAGGAGTTCGTTTGCACGGTGTCCCTGTGGGCATGCAAATTATAGAGCTTTTTTATATATTCTCCACTTTCCTGTAAAATTTCCTTGGCTACTTTTCCAGGGTCAAGGTATTTTCTGCAACCTTTTTCCATACCTGCCTCTGGCAGGGAGGGAGCCTTATACTTTTCTATCCAGTTTTCTACTACTGCAAGAATAGTTGAAAGTAAAATAAAATTGTTTCATAACAGGAACCTCCCAGAGTGGACCGGAAGGTCTTTGAGGCTTCCTCTTGTCCTTTAACTCCTTGTAACACTCACTCTCTCTCTCTCTCTCTCTCTCTCTCTCTCTCTCTCTCTTTATATATATATATATATATACACACACACACACACACACAACACACACACACACACACACACACACAGTATGTATATATACAGGGTGTCCCAGAAGTCTTGGAGGGGTTTTTATTTGGCTATAACTTTTTTCTTTTTTGATTAATTTATTTTTTTTATTTTTCAATTAAAGTACCCTTGCTGCGATTAATGAAAATGGAATCCTGGACAGTGCAACAAAGAGTGGATATTGTGGAACTTTATTTGACAAACAACTCTTCAATCGTTGCCGCTCAAAGCCCTTTTCGATTAAATTTCAACACACGTTCTGCTCCTTCTGATAGAGCTATTCGACGGTACGTCGCTAAATTTCGTATGAGAAATGGTCAGGGAGACGAACCACGGACTGGGCGTCCTCAGAGAAGTCGAATTCCAACTCTGGTTGAGATGGTTCGTGAAAGCGTTGAGGAAAATCCACATCAGTCCGACAACGCAGCCAGGAATTAAACATTTCAAGAAGTTCCTTACATCGAATTTCAAGAGAGGATATCAATCTTTACCCGGTACAAAATTTAAATTGCTCAAGAAATTAAACCACAAGATCACCAGAGTCAGAGAACGTACGCTAATGCGATTTTAGATTTATGCAATGAAAATGAAGATTTTCACCAGATATTAAATTTGTAATTAAAATCGCAATAAATATACGAGTATTTTCAAGTGTTACAAACCTTTTTTTATTTGATCCACCAAACAAAAACGTTATAGCCAAATAAAACTCTCCAAGACTTCTGGGACACCCTTTATATATATATATATATATATATATATATAATATATATATATATATATATATATATATATATTGACCACTTGCTCTTTCGGGTTCATTAACAATAAAAAATATTAGAAATAATATAATTTTGTTTTTGTGCAAAGTCCCTTAACTAAATCCTGCAAATGAGGCTGGATGTTGTAGAGATGTAGAGGGGTCGACCGCAGATCGATCCTAAGCCGTTGTTCAAAACCATCTAAAGTTTTGAGGATGATACTAATATTTTTAAATTTTCAGATTTCAGCAGAAGTGGGATTGACGTTGAAAAAGAACACTTCCTGAAATGGAAACTGTCCTTTTAAAAAATATTGTGAAACTGAAGAGTCAAAAACCATTCATCATTCACGATTTAAACACTTTTGACTGATAATCAGAACAACTTAATTCAAGGAGGAATTCACACACAAGATCAGCTGACTCAATTATGGGTTTTGTTGTCTTATGGAAGATCCCCACTTTGCCTCAAAAGCCTTGATTTTTGTTTCTAAAGATAAAGCGATGCATTTCATTAGAATCAAACCTGTCAAAGCATTGCTAATTACGTTTGGCCTTTATTACATACTAAATGTAAATTACTCTCGAGTTTATGGCCGACGTTTAGGTCCGTTACAAACAGTTCTGTTAAACGAAACATTTTTCGCTCAGTTTATTAGCGGGAAATTGAGAGAATTGTTTGAAATTTTGGCCATTTCAATTGATGGTAACCAAACTCCAAATTTTTCTTTATTATATATAGCTTAGTCTTTACTCAAGTCATACCATAACTGTTTATCTGCGAGCCATCAAACAGTAGGGTACCGTATGTATTTTTGCGTTGTGTATACAGTATACAAAAGCAATATGAAAGGATAATTTTATTTAATTGCTTGATTTAATTTTTTTGTAGTTTATAATTAGCACCTCTTTAACTAAAGTTTGGTTTTTCTTTTTATTATTTTATTTAAGTGAACTGCATGATTATTTTTGTTGTATGTATAGAAGAAAATCAACATGAAACGAAGGTTTATTTATGAACTTTGGGATATTTTTAATTGTTTTCATTTAGGGAGAAGCGTCTTTTTAATTCAAGATTTCACAAACTTATTTTTTATGCATCATTTTCCTCTTATTGGTTCATTTCTTGTATACGATATTCCATGCAAATTTACGTGGAATATACCCTTAGAAGCATTTGAAAGGGAAGCAATTCTTTTCAAAAGTTAGAATGCCTCTAAAAAAATTGACTAATTTAAAGCAGCAAAAACGCATAAAATGCTTTTTTTTGTTTGCAGGTATAGTGATGGCCTTTTACTATTTCTTATGGCACTTTGGCACTAGAAACATATCGTCAAGGACAATTGGGTACATTTTATTTAAGCGTTTTATTTAATGAATGAATTTTTCCTAAAATTATAAAATGAAGGCGTTTCTTTTACATCCTGTGGTAATACATTTTACTCCACTCCACCAAATATTTTATTTCCATTCAATCTAGCCTTCAACAGATGGCGTGGCGACCCTCAGACTCATAGTTATAGGTGAAATCCATTGCTCGACTCGCCTCTTCATCTACCCGCATTGATCAAAGGAGTCTCTTAATTGAAGTGGGAAGCGAACACGTTATCTTCAACTCTACTTCCAGAAACGGAATAACTTGGACACCATGAAGGCCTAGCCAGGGGTAACCAAGTAATCAGGTTTTCTAACGCCGTAACGGCGCCAAAAAAAATTATTTTGAGTACCATCATAATGGAAAACCTCAGAAAATAGAAGCACTTATGGAAAAATTAAAGTATTTGTAATGTACAAATTTTAGTAACATAAAAAGAGATTTAGATTAAGGTGTATTTCATTAGTAGACACTGATATATGACCCACACTGTAACTAGTCAAATTCTGTATGACGCGAAAATTTTAAACCGTTGGTTCGCTTTTACGTGTCAAAAGAGGTTTAGGGAAGGTCCTCTTTTTTGACCCGACAGTGTAAAGTTGCTCCATACAGACCACCATTTCGAAAAATTTTGTTGTTCCTTTTAAACTGATATGGAAAAATTTCTTGGTGAAACGAATGACCCATCTTACCTTTCTGGACTGGTTTCGAACCAATTATACTTTTATTGTCGATATATCTGGTTCAAAATTGGTTTAAAAAGAAAATGTTCCAAGTGCTGTACGATGGACCATTCGTTTCACTAAACAATCGTTCTATAATCGGTTCATGAAATGGAACATTTATATTTTTAATATTGGTGATTTGTATGGGTCATATATACTGTACAGTATATGCCGAAAAGCGAACGTACACGGTCACTGTCAGAAACCTTTTATTACTTGGAAAGTTGAAGTTACAAAGGACCTTTTTAGATACTTACTTGAAGGCTTTAGGAACTTTTATGGTTACAGTGCAGTGCATTTACATTTCTGAGAATTTAATTTTGTCTAAATTCGTACAATGAATTCCTGTTAACAAAACACTCTTCAGAACAACAATACGCAGTAATAAATTTGGACAAATAAAAGCAGAATACAAATATTCTTAAAAATACAAATAGGAACACCATTTCTAAGTGAATACATTACACCTTCATAGTCCAACGATTTGGTCAGCAACACCCAAGAAAATACTAACTGATTTTTTCTGAAAGAAAAACGAAAATAAGTTAGTATTTTACTGGGGTGACAAGACAATGTGAACACCTTATACAATAAAAAGTTTTGATTTTAGACTCTTAATCAGGTAGCAGAATAAAGTTGATCTGCACAATGTCGACATGCATAATGTCCATACTAAAAAGTTAGTTTAAATTAGGTAATTTTTAAAAAATTGAGATTCTTTAATGCAATGCAAATATTTGATTCTTTTAATAACCATGAGTAATATGCTACAGTAGCTTTTGTCACACGTGTTAGAAAAACAAGCGCAATTGTATTGTGAAATGGGCGAAACAAGTGCGCATGCGCAGAGAGAAGAGCTCTCAAAAGTACATCTGAAAATAATTTTCTTCAGAAATATATAATATAGATCGGGGGTCCTCAACCTTTCGGCATTGAGGGGCGACTTAGGAATATAATGAAAGACCATCAAGCACATTTATTATATTTCCTTTTTCATAAATTTAATTTATTCGAAAGAAAGAAAAAACAGCAGTTTTAAAAAAAAATCTTTTATGGCTTGTGTACTGTAATAAAAAAGAAGCCTGAAGCATTATTTCATAGTTTTATTCCTAATTAATGAGATACTTGACACTGCATTGCTTCTGCTAGCGAGCAGTAATCAAGATTATATGATGTTCCTGCTCGCATACAGTTATCAAGGTGTTCATCCGTTAATCTGGATCTTTGTTTTTATTTTATATATTTCGTATTGGGAAACAATGATTCACAAAGGTAGGTTGATCCAAAACAAGAATTCAACCGAAAGGCAGCATTTCTTCGAAGAGGATATTTCTCTTTGTCAACAAGATTCCAAAAGTTTAATTTTTTGCATAACTTTTCATTACAATATCATTTTGTATATTCACGATTTCAAGCGCAAGTTTCTCTATTTTAGCTTGGAAGCTCCCATTTCAGAGACGTCAACTGTTTTATATGGATTTATCAGAAACTTCACAACTGGCGTAATTAAGTTAAACTCTTGAAATCTCTTTGTAAATTCTTGTGCAAACTTTTCAAAGTGGCACATGAAAGGTTTTGCATCAAATTCAAAAATATTTTTATGAAGAAAGCGCGCAATGGATTTTTTAGCAAAGTCATTTTTCCACAAAGTTAGCTTACATCTGAATGAATTTACTAAATTAATCATCTCAGCAATGTGTTTACCTTTACTTTGTAGCTCCAAATTTAAAGTGTTCAGCTTCCGAGTTAAATCTGCAAGAAAAGCTAAGTCCATTAACCAAAACTGATCATTTAGTTAATGATAATGTTCGCTTCTGGATTCCAAAAAAATCTTCATCTCCGGCATGAAATCTATAATTCTTGCAAGAATGTTACCCTTACTCAACCACCTTACTTCTGTGTGTAATATAAGCTCTTTAAAGTCCGCTCCAACTACTTCGAAGAGATGGGTTTTTATTCTCATACTTCGAAGAGCTTTAAATACTCAGTGTTGCAGAGCTGATGCACGATTAAAGTGCACCATTTTAGTTACTAAAGTTATAACATAACGAAAACCAATCACTTTAAAACAGAGCTTCCTGATGTATAATGCAGTGGTAATTAATAAATGCAGGGAACGAATTACCTTTTATGCACTCCTATTAAACTGTTATTGCAGCCTATCATTGCAGGTGTCCCATCAGTAGTAATATGATACGAGCTTTTGTATAGGGATGTTTCCTGAAACAATTTTTAAATGCTCTGTAAATATCTTCTCTTGTTTTGACTTTTACTGGAATTATTGGATCACCTGAAGGTCAGGGCTCCCAGCATTCTCATGCCATTGTGAAAATTACTTTTCACAATGGCATGAGAATTCATTTCTGACCGCACGTGTGAAATGCTAGTGTTGTTGACACCGTCGCGGGTAAATTGAGCCTCATCACAGAACAAGACGTATCGATGCAATTGTCGATCGGCATTGAGCCACTTACAAAATTTCTGCCGTTGGGCTACTAACATGAGGACTCCGCTGTACCATCTAAATAAAGTTTTTTGTTGAGCCACATCTTGTTGTACCAAATGCTCAACTAAAACAGTAACGCTAGGAAATGAACCGCTCTCTCGCAATCTCCGGAAAACGTTGCTAAACACTCGTCGATCCGGAATTCTTCGATTTGGAAAACGTCGCTGGTATTCAGCGACAGCAGCAGTAGTATTTCCATCACAAAATCCATAAACATACACCATATCGGCATATTCGACATTTGAAAACGTAAAAGGCATACTGTACGCACAAAACATCAACTGCCGTGAAATACAACACTCTACTGCGTAGTTAGTTCGGTTCGGTAAGTAACTGTCAATTCAATTCAAGGTCACGCATGCAGATGCTTGAAATTCAAACATCCATAGCTCCATAACCGTTAAGAATCGGACCTATGTTCATATGAAGTTTTTGACTGGGAATGACCTCAGCTATAAACTTCCAAAGTTATGACATTTCGTCGTGACTCACCCTGTATATACAAAACTAACTTTGATATACCTAACCAATCGTGCCCAGTTAAGTCAACTGTACGCCCTTGACGACTGGTTAGGTTAAGTCGTGATATTTTCGCTAAAACTAATAAAATATTACGACTTGAAAAATTTAACACATTTAATGTTAAACTCGTTAATTTTTTTTAAATAATTTCGAACCGTATTGTAAAGGATTACCCCATCTTACATTTAGCACCTAACTTACCCCTTAATTTCCTTTCACAACGTACTCCTCATTTTAGTTTCTGAAAACTATGATTGGGTGCGCTTCAAATTTTCGTGCATATTTGTTAGGTTCATTTATAAAGTTTGTGCCCTTTTTTTTATCTGATAAAATATGAGTGGACCAAGTAAAAATCAAAAGGATAATTTTGGTGACTGGGAAGAGTAGTATTGTTTCGTAGAAAGTAAAGGAAAATTTGTTTATTGTGCCATTCCATTATAGTAATACCCAGGGCTCGAATTGACGCGGGGATGGCATCCCCCTTGTTAACTCAACAAGGGGGATGGTTATTTGATTTTAACTCAAAATCAAATAACCATCCCCCCCGTATGGGGGGCACAGAAAGTAAAATAAAAAATATCTCCGTGTTACGTGTTTTGGTTTATTGAAAGACTAATATATTAAAGTTTTTTTATTTAACTGGCTTAAAATAAATATTCTATAGTCATATAATGTGTTGTGATTAAAGGAAGGAAACACAGGGGTTGATTGTGATTAAAATGGATTTTATCATGGTATTTCAAAATGTAAGTTCCAAGTCAGGTATTATAATTTACTTTCATGAAAAGATATGGAAATCACTAGAAAAAACGTTTCACTAAACATGATTTTGCTGCATACCTTTCCCTGAAAAATCACCAGAATGTAGTATTATGCAGTTACATGTTTTAAAATTTTCACGGGGGCCATGCTCCCGGATCCCCCTACCCTACCCACCCTACCCACCCTCACCACCACCACCCTTAAAATTTTACAATTCGACCACTGGTAATACCCAAGAAATACAATTTGAAACTAACCACAGAAGCTTTGAGAATAATTATCCGACCAAATCTGCTATTAGGATGAAAAAGTTGAGTAACTTAAAATGTAACCTGGCATTTCAGCAGTCTGTATTCACGAAACATTACACAGAGTAAAAAAATGCAATGATTGCATCATTCAAAGTTGCCCATGTGATTACTAAGCAAAAAAAGCCATTTGAAAATGAAGAACTAGTGAAGAAAGCAACGTTTTCTGCTGCAGAAGGTTTTAATAATAAACCAGCAATCATTTCGTCCATAAAAAAAACTGAAATTGTCAGCCAGCAGCGTAGCAAGGAGAATAGAGTGCATTTCACTCAACATTCAAGTTCAGTTAATGAATGACTTACTAAAAACGCAAATACTATTCCCTACAACTAGATGAATCAGTAGACGTAACTGATACAGCCGAACTACTTTTAGTAGAAAACATGGTGTTCCAAGATAATTCAACAAAAGAATTATTAAAAATAATTTGGATCACCTGAAGATCAGGGTCCCTAGCCTTCTTTAGTTAGCCTTCTAAGGCTAACTAACGAAAATATCACGACTTAACCTAACCAATCATCAAGGGCGTAGAGTTGACCTAACGACTGGTTAGGTTAAGTCGTGATATTTTTGTTAGTTAGCCTTATAAGGCTAACTAACGAAGGCTGGGAGCCCTGACCTTCAGGTGATCCAATAATTCCAGTAAAAGTCAAAACAAGAGAAGATATTTACAGAGCATTTAAAAATTGTTTCAGGAAACATCCCTATACAAAAGCTCGTATCATATTACTACTGATGGGACACCTGCAATGATAGGCTGCAATAACAGTTTAATAGGAGTGCATAAAAGGTAATTCGTTCCCTGCATTTATTAATTACCACTGCATTATACATCAGGAAGCTCTGTTTTAAAGTGATTGGTTTTCGTTATGTTATAACTTTAGTAACTAAAATGGTGCACTTTAATCGTGCATCAGCTCTGCAACACTGAGTATTTAAAGCTCTTCGAAGTATGAGAATAAAAACCCATCTCTTCGAAGTAGTTGGAGCGGACTTTAAAGAGCTTATATTACACACAGAAGTAAGGTGGTTGAGTAAGGGTAACATTCTTGCAAGAATTATAGATTTCATGCCGGAGATGAAGATTTTTTTGGAATCCAGAAGCGAACATTATCATTAACTAAATGATCAGTTTTGGTTAATGGACTTAGCTTTTCTTGCAGATTTAACTCGGAAGCTGAACACTTTAAATTTGGAGCTACAAAGTAAAGGTAAACACATTGCTGAGATGATTAATTTAGTAAATTCATTCAGATGTAAGCTAACTTTGTGGAAAAATGACTTTGCTAAAAAATCCATTGCGCGCTTTCTTCATAAAAATATTTTTGAATTTGATGCAAAACCTTTCATGTGCCACTTTGAAAAGTTTGCACAAGAATTTACAAAGAGATTTCAAGAGTTTAACTTAATTACGCCAGTTGTGAAGTTTCTGATAAATCCATATAAAACAGTTGACGTCTCTGAAATGGGAGCTTCCAAGCTAAAATAGAGAAACTTGCGCTTGAAATCGTGAATATACAAAATGATATTGTAATGAAAAGTTATGCAAAAAATTAAACTTTTGGAATCTTGTTGACAAAGAGAAATATCCTCTTCGAAGAAATGCTGCCTTTCGGTTGAATTCTTGTTTTGGATCAACCTACCTTTGTGAATCATTGTTTCCCAATACGAAATATATAAAATAAAAACAAAGATCCAGATTAACGGATGAACACCTTGATAACTGTATGCGAGCAGGAACATCATATAATCTTGATTACTGCTCGCTAGCAGAAGCAATGCAGTGTCAAGTATCTCATTAATTAGAATAAAACTATGAAATAATGCTTCAGGCTTCTTTTTTATTACAGTACACAAGCCATAAAAGATTTTTTTTTAAAACTGCTGTTTTTTCTTTCTTTCGAATAAATTAAATTTATGAAAAAGGAAATATAATAAATGTGCTTGATGGTCTTTCATTATATTCCTAAGTCGCCCCTCAATGCCGAAAGGTTGAGGACCCCCGATCTATATTATATATTTCTGAAGAAAATTATTTTCAGATGTACTTTTGAGAGCTCTTCTCTCTGCGCATGCGCACTTGTTTCGCCCATTTCACAATACAATTGCGCTTGTTTTTCTAACACGTGTGACAAAAGCTACTGTAGCATATTACTCATGGTTATTAAAAGAATCAAATATTTGCATTGCATTAAAGAATCTCAATTTTTTAAAAATTACCTAATTTAAACTAACTTTTTAGTATGGACATTATGCATGTCGACATTGTGCAGATCAACTTTATTCTGCTACCTGATTAAGAGTCTAAAATCAAAACTTTTTATTGTATAAGGTGTTCACATTGTCTTGTCACCCCAGTAAAATACTAACTTATTTTCGTTTTTTTTCAGAAAAAATCAGTTAGTATTTTCTTGGGTGTTGCTGACCAAATCGTTGGACTATGAAGGTGTAATGTATTCACTTAGAAATGGTGTTCCTATTTGTATTTTTAAGAATATTTGTATTCTGCTTTTATTTGTCCAAATTTATTACTGCGTATTGTTGTTCTGAAGAGTGTTTTGTTAACAGGAATTCATTGTACGAATTTAGACAAAATTAAATTCTCAGAAATGTAAATGCACTGCACTGTAACCATAAAAGTTCCTAAAGCCTTCAAGTAAGTATCTAAAAAGGTCCTTTGTAACTTCAACTTTCCAAGTAATAAAAGGTTTCTGACAGTGACCGTGTACGTTCGCTTTTCGGCATATACAGTATATATGACCCATACAAATCACCAATATTAAAAATATAAATGTTCCATTTCATGAACCGATTATAGAACGATTGTTTAGTGAAACGAATGGTCCATCGTACAGCACTTGGAACATTTTCTTTTTAAACCAATTTTGAACCAGATATATCGACAATAAAAGTATAATTGGTTCGAAACCAGTCCAGAAAGGTAAGATGGGTCATTCGTTTCACCAAGAAATTTTTCCATATCAGTTTAAAAGGAACAACAAAATTTTTCGAAATGGTGGTCTGTATGGAGCAACTTTACACTGTCGGGTCAAAAAAGAGGACCTTCCCTAAACCTCTTTTGACACGTAAAAGCGAACCAACGGTTTAAAATTTTCGCGTCATACAGAATTTGACTAGTTACAGTGTGGGTCATATATCAGTGTCTACTAATGAAATACACCTTAATCTAAATCTCTTTTTATGTTACTAAAATTTGTACATTACAAATACTTTAATTTTTCCATAAGTGCTTCTATTTTCTGAGGTTTTCCATTATGATGGTACTCAAAATAATTTTTTTTGGCGCCCTTACGGCGTTAGAAAACCTGATTACTTGGTTACCCCTGGCTAGGCCTTCATGGTGTCCAAGTTATTCCGTTTCTGGAAGTAGAGTTGAAGATAACGTGTTCGCTTCCCACTTCAATTAAGAGACTCCTTTTGATCAATGCGGGTAGATGAAGAGGCGAGTCGAGCAATGGATTTCACCTATAACTATGAGTCTGAGGGTCGCCACGCCATCTGTTGAAGGTTAGATTGAATGGAAATAAAATATTTGGTGGAGTGGAGTAAAATGTATTACCACAGGATGTAAAAGAAACGCCTTCATTTTATAATTTTAGGAAAAATTCATTCATTAAATAAAACGCTTAAATAAAATGTACCCAATTGTCCTTGACGATATGTTTCTAGTGCCAAAGTGCCATAAGAAATAGTAAAAGGCCATCACTATACCTGCAAACAAAAAAAGGCATTTTATGCGTTTTTGCTGCTTTAAATTAGTCAATTTTTTTAGAGGCATTCTAACTTTTGAAAAGAATTGCTTCCCTTTCAAATGCTTCTAAGGGTATATTCCACGTAAATTTGCATGGAATATCGTATACAAGAAATGAACCAATAAGAGGAAAATGATGCATAAAAAATAAGTTTGTGAAATCTTGAATTAAAAAGACGCTTCTCCCTAAATGAAAACAATTAAAAATATCCCAAAGTTCATAAATAAACCTTCGTTTCATGTTGATTTTCTTCTATACATACAACAAAAATAATCATGCAGTTCACTTAAATAAAATAATAAAAAGAAAAACCAAACTTTAGTTAAAGAGGTGCTAATTATAAACTACAAAAAAATTAAATCAAGCAATTAAATAAAATTATCCTTTCATATTGCTTTTTGTATACTGTATACACAACGCAAAAATACATACGGTACCCTACTGTTTGATGGCTCGCAGATAAACAGTTATGGTATGACTTGAGTAAAGACTAAGCTATATATAATAAAGAAAAATTTGGAGTTTGGTTACCATCAATTGAAATGGCCAAAATTTCAAACAATCCTCTCAATTTCCCGCTAATAAACTGAGCGAAAAATGTTTCGTTTAACAGAACTGTTTGTAACGGACCTAAACGTCGGCCATAAACTCGAGAGTAATTTACATTTAGTATGTAATAAAGGCCAAACGTAATTAGCAATGCTTTGACAGGTTTGATTCTAATGAAATGCATCGTTTTATCTTTAGAAACAAAAATCAAGGCTTTTGAGGCAAAGTGGGGATCTTCCATAAGACAACAAAACCCATAATTGAGTCAGCTGATCTTGTGTGTGAATTCCTCCTTGAATTAAGTTGTTCTGATTATCAGTCAAAAGTGTTTAAATCGTGAATGATGAATGGTTTTTGACTCTTCAGTTTCACAATATTTTTTAAAAGGACAGTTTCCATTTCAGGAAGTGTTCTTTTTCAACGTCAATCCCACTTCTGCTGAAATCTGAAAATTTAAAAATATTAGTATCTTCCTCAAAACTTTAGATGGTTTTGAACAACGGCTTAGGATCGATCTGCGGTCGACCCCTCTACATCTCTACAACATCCAGCCTCATTTGCAGGATTTAGTTAAGGGACTTTGCACAAAAACAAAATTATATTATTTCTAATATTTTTTATTGTTAATGAACCCGAAAGAGCAAGTGGTCAATATATATATATATATATATATATATATATATATATATATATATATAAAGGGTGTCCCAGAAGTCTTGGAGAGTTTTATTTGGCTATAACGTTTTTGTTTGGTGGATCAAATAAAAAAAGGTTTGTAACACTTGAAAATACTCGTATATTTATTGCGATTTTAATTACAAATTTAATATCTGGTGAAAATCTTCATTTTCATTGCATAAATCTAAAATCGCATTAGCGTACGTTCTCTGACTCTGGTGATCTTGTGGTTTAATTTCTTGAGCAATTTAAATTTTGTACCGGGTAAAGATTGATATCCTCTCTTGAAATTCGATGTAAGGAACTTCTTGAAATGTTTAATTCCTGGCTGCGTTGTCGGACTGATGTGGATTTTCCTCAACGCTTTCACGAACCATCTCAACCAGAGTTGGAATTCGACTTCTCTGAGGACGCCCAGTCCGTGGTTCGTCTCCCTGACCATTTCTCATACGAAATTTAGCGACGTACCGTCGAATAGCTCTATCAGAAGGAGCAGAACGTGTGTTGAAATTTAATCGAAAAGGGCTTTGAGCGGCAACGATTGAAGAGTTGTTTGTCAAATAAAGTTCCACAATATCCACTCTTTGTTGCACTGTCCAGGATTCCATTTTCATTAATCGCAGCAAGGGTACTTTAATTGAAAAATAAAAAAAATAAATTAATCAAAAAAGAAAAAAGTTATAGCCAAATAAAAACCCCTCTTGTCAGTCAAAAGCGTACTATCTTCTTTAGTGATTGCTCCATAATCAACTAAAGCAGCTGAAGCCAAAGCAGCTGCTGCTCGATCTGAAATTCCAAATCTATAGGCTTCAATCGCTACAGTAGGCAATGGAAGTCTCATTTGAACTTGTATGGCAACTGACTCGTAATCTGATTCACTCTGATGTGGGTCTAATTCATATTGTGTGGAAGTACTCTCTACATCTGAAAAACACTCTATTTCGGTTTAAATATGAGAGTCCTTCATTTCTCTTCTTCTTTTAACCATTTCTTCTTCTGTCCGCAATTTCCTAGACTGCATTTTTTGAATTCTTTTGGTCATGACTTTATCAACGCCCCCTATTTTCCTTGTACGCGTCGATCGCTGATCCTGTAAAAACAGAAGCTCTTCTTTTGGTACCTTCAGGTCTCTTTGACAGGTGCAGCTTATGTGAACATCTTCGCAGCTCTCAGGACAGCCAAAGTTTTGATCGGAGATAAAAGGGCATTTACAGGTACTGATATCGAATAATTCTTCCAAGGTGTCATTAAAATTTTCTCTCATTTTGACTACTTTTTGATCTACTAAGATCGTTTGCTTTGCCGATGAACCGCTTTAATTTGATATAAACTGATTTGTCAGCTATTGCAGGAATTGAAGCTTTTGTCCAAATACAGAGTACAGTATATCTTCAGTAATTTTGTTGAAAATATCAGTTATGTGAAGTCACTGAAATGGCTTCTTTTAAAAGAACATGGTATTGGCCCACCTGTTTATTTGTTGGCAATGTTGTAAGAGGAAGCTCTTGTGCGGTTCCAAATATAAAATGTGGTTTTGATTGACTCCTTGTAGCTCTAATGTTTAGCAGAAGCCATATTTGTCACTAATTATCAGAAATTACCAATTCCAAATCCAACAAAAACCTGAAAAATAAAAAAAAATCATTAAACATCTGAAACATTTATGAGGTAGAAAATGTGAAATAAACAATTTTTGCTTCAGCAAACTTTTTAAAAAAAAGAATACTTTTCGAATAATGAAGCGTATAATGACTGGCTGGCGGACATTTTTTTTGGGGGGGGGGAAATGGGGTACTTAGGATGAATTGAAATTTTTTTAATTCTCATATTCTTTTTTATCACCCTTCAATCCACCTTATTACCAGTGAAGCAACAGTTGAAAACTTTTTCACCCCACCCTAAAGAACATGTAGCACGACGGCCCGTTGCTGTGGAGGAGCGCATACTGAACCTAGTACAACGTAGCCCAACTACCAGTGTTCGAAGGACTTCAAGACGAATTGGTGAATCCGCATCGCGTGTATGGCGAACCATACGTGATGAAGGTTTGTATCCCTATCATTTGCAACGTGTGCAAGCTCTTCAACCGGATGATTACGATAAAGGTGTTAAATTTTGCCTGTGTATGATTGTGTATCACCAAATTTTTAATCGCATACTGTTTAGTGATGAAGCACAATTTATTCGGCATGGAATTAACAATAGACGAAATTCCCACTTGTGGTCCGCCGATAATCCCCACGGTATCGTTGAAGGAAACTTTCAATGTCGATTCTTGGTGAATGTTTAGTGCAGTGTAATTGGAGATCAGCTGATTGGACCGTTCGTTTTGGAGACAAGGCGCAGGATGTTCTTTCAGCACGATAGGGAGCCACCACATTTTGGTTGTCATGTTACGGATTACTTGAATCAGCGGTACGGGAATCGTTGGATTGGTCGTGGTGGTCCAATATCGTGGTCCCCGAGATCTCCGGACCTAACCCCGTTAGATTTCTTTTTATGGGGCCTTATGAAACAGATGGCCTACAATACCAAAGTACAAGCGAGAGAGGAACTCTTGCGTCGGATCATGGATGTCGCTGCTTACATACGAGAACACCCAGAAATGATTCAATGGGCAGTGGACTCTTATTTGGAACGAGCAAGGCTGTGCAATGAAAACCGAGGCGGACATGTTGAACATTTATAAGGTATATCTCATAAAATGTAGCAATAAATACATCAGATTAATACTCGTTTATTTTTTTCCGTGCACCTTAAAGCGTCCGTAGTTCCGCAACGGTTGGAAATAGCACCGATGTTGTATTAACTTTTTACTCGATATCACCCTCAAAGTATGGCAGACCGGTTGTGAAACACCATGTGTATATATATATATATATATATATATATATATATATATGTAATTTTACTTAAGCTACCTAAGAATTTTTGAAAAATTAAACACCTTAACTAACTAACCCTTATCTGACACACTCTAAACATGGCTTAATTTTACCTAAACTAGCATAAAAACCTATACCTACAAGGGTACTGCAATTACCCCAAGTTACTGCGGGGGTAAAAAGGTGGAATTAATATCATAGGAAAGGGCGAAGAAAAAAAATGTAATCAGGCCAAGATGGATCACACTTGCATATCCGTAGATTACACACACTAATTTCATACACCATTTTTTCCTTGTGAGATGAGGAGACAGGTGGCAGGTGTGATTGGAGATCTGATGAGAAGGAAGACTTTGTCAACAGCGGTTAGTAGTATGACCCCAAAATGTTAGAGTGCAATTGCAATGCAATGTTGATCAATTGTTGCAAAGGCGGCACCCGATGTTGGCACTATGGGGGGGGAGAGGGGTTGGTACCCATGGGTGGATAGGGTATGCAAGCAAGGGGAGGGTGTTTAGCTCCCAAGATGCATGAAGGGGAAAGAAGGGTTTGGCCCGGGAGAATGACCTCCCCCAAAAGGGGTTCTCTAACCTAGGAAGGTAACCTAAGAGAGAGGAGAGGAGGAGAGATGATGTTCTTGCAGGTATATCTCGTCGCATACTGGTTCTCTCGACCTCAGCAGCTAGCTTAGAATTCTTAATCAGCCAGTTAGCTTAATCTGGCTTAGAAGGCGTAAATGGCTGGGTTAGAAAGGATTGTGTGTGTATATATATATATATACACGAGGAGTGATGAAAAGGTATCGATAATTTTATTGCTACGGACAAATGAATGCAAATAAGAAATAACCTTTTCCATATGTGAGTCTTCCTGCCCTCTGGCGTCTGCAGTCTGAAGCAAAATCTGGTACCATGAGCCAGTAGTTGGTTGGAGCGCTTAAAGGGAGGGTGTGTTTTTGCAGTACGTATTAATCACTGAAATGGAGCAACGCTCGTTCGGAGACGAAGGAAATGATTAAAACAGCTTTTGGAAATGATGCTCTCAGTGTAGCTAACGTTTACAAATGGCACAAAAAGTTTAAAAATGGAAAAAAATCGCTTGAAGACAAGTAACGCAGTGGCCGTCCTTCCACTTTTCGTACGGACGAAAATGTCTAACAGATTCGATTTCTGGTACGAGCAAATGTTTCTCCATTGTAAAGAAGAATTGTTCTATCCCAATAGCAAATATATGCGCACTTCCTTAGAATAAGTACCACCACCAGCAATAGGTCGACATGGTCTCTAAAAACGACCCAATTAGTAGACATGAGCTCCGGAAAAAGAAAAATTATTGAATTAAAAACACACACACACACACACACACACACACACACACACACACTTCGTATATAAAGAGATGCATGTAAAGGAGAATTGTTCTCTCCCACTAGCAAATATATATATGCATATTTCCTTAGAATAACTACCGCACAACCCCCAAAATACATCCTTGGACTAACTCACAATCCAGCACAGCACTACCTCGCAATCCAGTGCAGTACCACTACCAGCAAACGCCGACAAGGCCTCTAAAAACTACCAATTAATAGACATGAGCTCCACAAAAAGAAAAATTATTGGATTAAAAGCACACACACACACACACACACACACACACTTCATTTTTAAATGCTGATGCAATATATATATATTATATATATAATATATATATATATATATATATATATATATAAATGAACCACGAATAATTCCCATATTCTTATGCTATCTTATTCTTTCGTGTAATTCTTATATTCATTTATATATTTCTTGTATCCATTTTTAAAATTCATGTGTTTATATGGTTCATGTATTTATGTAATCCTATATATTCGTATATATTTAACTTTATATAATATCTATATTCATATGTATGTACGTGTATGTATTCATTTTTACACAAGGACCAAAATCGCTTAACGTGAGTTTGGATAAAATATTTGATTTGCTTTCTACTTTGCCAAATAATTGATGACTTGTTATTTTTAAAATCTCTTAATCATTTTCTTTAGATTTCGCTTAATAATGAATCCTGCTTAAGCTTTGCAAAGTTCATGATTTGTATACATTCTCTCTTCGTTATAAAAGATGAAGCTATGTCTTGCCTAAGCATTTAATTGTAAATCTTAAACCTTTAATTTTTACTCATATGCATATTTTAGTGTAAAGATGCATAGTTCAATTTCCTCTTTTAGTTAACTTGGCAGATCATGATAACATCAGATCTGAAAATACGCGGTTTAATATAAAAATATGGCTTCATCTTCAAATATCTTGTTTATTCGTTTAACCCTAGATAGGCATACATGGGTAAAATATACCCGGCGATATGGTAACACTGTAGGGTATGTATGGTTCCCGCATTGGCATAATTTTCTCCCACTCAGTAGCTGCATCATCAGTCGAGACTCAGTCATAGTCGGGGTCAGTGTCGCTCTGTGCCGCTCTCTACATACTTTTTTTGCTTACGTCGGGTGATTTTTACCCATGTATGCTTATTGTGTGTGTAGTGGTTCGGGTGACATTGGGCCATTTTTTCACAAAGCAGCTGGCCACAAAATATTTCCATACTAAAAGAAACATCACAACAGATAACTGGTTCACATCAGTACCATTGGCCTTGGACCTCCTACATAACTGTGGCCTCACACTTGTTGGCACCATACGTGCCAATAAGGGAGAAATTCCACCTGAGATAGTCAACAAAAGTATCGCAAAGACCGTACCAGTGCCTTCTGTTACACTAAAGACATGACTCTAGTCTCGTTCTGCAAAAAACCTAGAAGTTCGGACAAAAAACTCGTCCATCTCCTCAAAACAATGCATAATCAACCTGATATTGCTGACAATGGCAAGCCTGAAATAATCATGATGTATAATAGAACCAAAGGTGGTGTCGACACGTTCAACCAAATGTGTTCAATATACTCTTGCAGCAGGAAGACCAGGCGGTGGCCACTGTGCGTCTGGTATGGAATGATCAATGCAGGTACAGTAAATGCATGGGTCATTTACTCCAGATACATAGCGCAGCAACAAGCAAGGAAGACGACCCGACGGCACTTCATGAAGACCATGGCTAAAATGTTGATAAAACTTTGGGCAGAACAGCGGTTCTCACAACAACGACTACAAAGGCATGTGAAAACACTAATCACGTCGGTCTTTGGAATTGAGGCTCCTGCACAGGTCGCGCCTATGCCTACCACTGTGCCAACACGGAGGTGCAGCATGTGCAAATCTTCCAAGGACAGGAAGACAAAAAAATTGTGCAACACCTGCAAGCGGCACATCTGTCCAGAGCACTGTGTGTTGGTCTGCCTTGACTGCCAGTAGGTGAAGGTAAGAATACTTTTACATTTGTTATATATATATATATATATATATATATATATATATATAATATTTAGGAGAAATCCAATGACAAGGAGAAATGTAAATGCCATGAAAAGTCTTCTTTAATGCGCAACGTTTCGAGCAAATACGCTCATCTTCAGGCTGTATGATAACAATGTGAAATTAAAATCAATAATTGAATGAAAAACAAGACAAAGAAAATTTCTATAACCTATTCATAAAGGCAAACTTTAAAAGACTGAAAAAAGAGGGTTAAATTCTAAGTTATACAGATTTACATTTAAAATTAAGAAGCTATTTTTAAATACATATAGTAAATGTGAAATTAATACACTGGAAAAATTAACAATAGTACACTGGAATAATGAAACTAACTAACCTTTCACTGCAATTTCCGAGGCTAGACTGATTTAAGCAAAGGCAAAACGAGAAAACATAAGATAAGATAAGATAAGATAAGATAAGATAAGATGGTGAGGGCGATTGGGGAAGGGGGGATTATAAGGAATTGGGGAAGGAGGAGGGATTATAAAAAGTTTAAAGGGACAGCTGATGAGTCAACATTTAGCGTAGGGGTCAAAGTTTTAATGTAAAGCGATTCCAAAATTCTAAGTGAGTTGGGACAAGTATTACAACCAAGAATTTTAAAATTGTCTAAAGTGACATCAGTTTTACATTTTATACTGTGTTCCAGAATACTAGAAACTTCTTTAGTTTTTAAAATTTTACCTGTTCGGCCACTTATTCCCATATGCGAATAAAATCTAGCCCTGAGAGAGCGAACAGTGCTGCCAATGTAATTCCCAAGGAGACACCTAGGGCAGGTAAATAAATATACAACACCGCTACGCAACGAGTCAGGGGTTCGATCCTTCGCTGAGAAAAAGCTACCTAAAGACGTTTTATTAATAAATATGATGCGGAAATCAGTATGATAAAAAAATTTCCTTAACAACTTTGTAAATTTAAGCTTAAATTCCTTATTCAAAGGACCCATTTCAGGTACCAAGAAATATTTTATATCCTTCGGCACTGTAATACAAGGAAGTTGAGGGCTATAAACATTATTTAAGAAGGATCTAATTAGTTTATCTACATATTGAACAGGAAAACTATTATTGGTAAAGTATGATCTTAGATTATTAAATTCATCATTAAGTAAGGTAAAACTAGAGGTCAAATTATATCCTCTGAACAGGAGAGTTTTAATACAAGACATCTTATAGTTGAAATCAGTAAAACTAAAAAAATTCATGCCCAAACCAGTGAAAGTGGGTTTCCTGTAAACTGATGTAGTAATAGAATCACCGTTTTTCGAAATTAAAAGATCTAAAAAGGGAAGGGAGCCATTTTTCTCAGTTTCCATTGTATACGTTATATTGGGGTGCAAAGAATTTAGGAAGTTAAAGAATTGTTGCGCTTGTACCGCATTATCAAAGACAGCTATCGAATCATCAACGAAGCGTCGATAGAAAATTGGCTTGAGATGAGTGGGAGATTGACTAAAAATTACACTTTCTAAATGAGTCATAAAAAAATCAGCTGCTAACGGTCCGACAGGTGATCCCATCCCTACACCATCAATTTGTTGGTAAACCTTATTGTTGAAAGTAAAATAGCATTGTTTGAAGACCAATTCTAAAAGTTCCTTAAAATGAGACAATGAAAAACCATGAAAAATATCAACCGAGCTAAAAACCCTATCTAAAATAATGGCAATAGTTTCAGATACAGGTACATTTGTGAAAAGCGACTTTACATCAAAACTGACAAAAAACTTTTTTGAATCGAAGTTCTCACCAAGGAGGTCTTTTTGGAATTCAAACGAGTTATTTATAGTGTAAGCATTTTTCGCAAAGGGTGACAGGAGACGAACAACAAATTTTGCCAATTGAAAGGTGGGTAAGTTATACGAAGCTAAAATAGGACGGAGAGGTGTTCCAACTTTATGGGTCCTTTGAATAAGGAATTTAAGCTTAAATTTACAAAGTTGTTAAGGAAATTTTTTTATCATACTGATTTCCGCATCATATTTATTAATAAAACGTCTTTAGGTAGCTTTTTCTCAGCGAAGGATCGAACCCCTGACTCGTTGCGTAGCGGTGTTGTATATTTATTTACCTGCCCTAGGTGTCTCCTTGGGAATTACATTGGCAGCACTGTTCGCTCTCTCAGGGCTAGATTTTATTCGCATATGGGAATAAGTGGCCGAACAGGTAAAATTTTAAAAACTAAAGAAGTTTCTAGTATTCGGGAACACAGTATAAAATGTAAAACTGATGTCACTTTAGACAATTTTAAAATTCTTGGTTGTAATACTTGTCCCAACTCACTTAGAATTTTGGAATCGCTTTACATTAAAACTTTGACCCCTACGCTAAATGTTGACTCACAGCTGTCCCTTTAAACTTTTTATAATCCCTCCTCCTTCCCCAATTCCTTATAATCCCCCCTTCCCCAATCGCCCTCACCATCTTATCTTATCTTATCTTATCTTATCTTATCTTATGTTTTCTCGTTTTGCCTTTGCTTAAATCAGTCTAGCCTCGGAAATTGCAGTGAAAGGTTAGTTAGTTTCATTATTCCAGTGTACTATTGTTAATTTTTCCAGTGTATTAATTTCACATTTACTATATTTATTTAAAAATAGCTTCTTAATTTTAAATGTAAATCTGTATAACTTAGAATTTAACCCTCTTTTTTCAGTCTTTTAAAGTTTGCCTTTATGAATAGGTTATAGAAATTTTCTTTGTCTTGTTTTTCATTCAATTATTGATTTTAATTTCACATTGTTATCATACAGCCTGAAGATGAGCGTATTTGCTCGAAACGTTGCGCATTAAAGAAGACTTTTCATGGCATTTACATTTCTCCTTGTCATTGGATTTCTCCTAAATATTAAATTGAAGCTCTGTAGAAGCAACCCGCATGATTATATATATATATATATATATATATATGCAATGTACTATAATGTGTAAAAACATTTTTTAACATATATTATGTATGATAAAAGGAATTAGATTCGATTTCATGGGTTACATATGACTACCTGAAAATAGAGATTTTTGCCATAAGTTTTTATAGCTTATGTTTTCTGGTCTGGTTTCAGGATACCAGAGGAGCTGACAGCCTGTGCTTGGGACTGAAGAAGGACCCACTCCAGGACCATAATTTAAGGCCATAAAAACAGGAGTTGGACTCATATATTTTTAGCAGTCTACTTTTAATAAGTTGTCAAACTTTATTCCAAAAAATAACAAATATTTTTTCAAATTCCCACAACTCGCATTTTCATTACATTTCCTTTCATATTGTACTAGTGTGTAGAGTAAAGGTTCAAATACAGACCTATCAAGTTTCATTAATAAACTTTGATTAGAACCATTTAATTTAATTTTTTTCCTGGGCCGGGTGAAGAATACCCGAGTATGCCTGTGGCGTTTCTCAAACCCATGTATGCCTATCTAGGGTTAAACATTATAGTACAGGATCTGGCCTAGAGTTCGTATAAATTTCTGGGTGCAGAGGTTTTGACGACTGCTCTAGACTAATTTTGGGGCGTAGAATCCGAATTTTTCTATGCCATCGCACCAAATTAGTGCGAAAGTGGTCAAAATGGCAAAGAATTGGCAAAAGTGGCAAATTTTATAATGTTTTGGATTTTTGTCATATTCTTGAGTTGAAATTTTTTTTAAGGGCAATTGTTTGTTTGAGAATCTGTGTTTGTAACATACTGCTGCCTGAACCAAGAAAACTGACCAAAATGTAAAAAAATAACAGCAAAAATAGTAAAAAATTAAGTAAATATTGTAAAAAAATCGCAAAAATGAAATTTTTGGCTATTTTGGTGCATAAACTAGCTCTAACCAATCTTATCGAACTAAATAGTCAAGAACTTAGATATTAATAGCTCTACTAAAATTTCCTAACACAAAAACATGTACAAATGTCTAAATTTTGGGTTACAATGATTAAAAATGGTTGTAGAATATTTGAAAAAATAGACAAAATATAAAAAATAGTGCTAATTTTATAAAACTCTTAGGTTTGCATGTTGTAAAAGACTGTGAGATAAGATCATGTATTATTTCTGATGATGAAGTTGACTAAAAAACTTGCAAAAGTGGCAAAGAGTTTGGTAAAAATGACAAAAACTGTTAAGGCCGCTTATGTGATTGAGAAAGAGTGTTACCGTCACTCAGGTGCATCTTCCCAGTGCAGCACCACGGCAATGGGGTAAGTTATAGCTAACTTAGTGGGAACGACCTCATTTAATGATGAGGCCCCATTGTTTTTTTTCTCTGTTCTTTTTTTTGTTTATTTGAAACTTTTATTGAAACATTATTTACAAATAAAAGCACTATGGCTTTTGTGGTATCATCTTCCGACACCATGAAAATGAAACAGAAGTACAATGT
The DNA here is from genome assembly GCA_023014485.1 of Bathynomus jamesi. Classification (NCBI taxonomy): domain Eukaryota; kingdom Metazoa; phylum Arthropoda; class Malacostraca; order Isopoda; family Cirolanidae; genus Bathynomus; species Bathynomus jamesi. The sequence goes on from JAJOZX010014374.1 coordinate 66,222, forward strand.
ACAGATTTGTTCATCTGTAATTTTATTCAGTTACCTGCTGAAATTCAGGCGTTAGGATTTTGGCATGTTCTTTGATTGCACTTGCAGAATGAGCAGCATGGTATGGATGATGCAGTGCAAGGGCATTTTGACCTCTTGGTACAGGTTTTGCAGCTGCAAGGTTCAATCAAATCCTGAGGTTTATCTGGGTAATCGGTTAGTTGAGGTTCCAAAAGTCCCTCATCAGAATTTACGTAACCATAGTCAAGTGGATTTAAATTTTCAGACATGGAGCCATATGGAGAGTCAAGCCAAAGTTTGCACTGAAGATATGCCCGTTTAATATGCAGTCTAATACTTTTTGAAGAGCAAGAAAGCTGAGCAAAATCGATTTTGTCCCCAGTTTTGTAGTATTGCTCAGATCTTAGTTGATCAAATGATATGGATTTTGACTTGGGTTTGATGCAATGAACCAGAAAGTTTTCGGCACCTTCGATTATTTCCTCTGTAAATGGTTCCTTGCCAAAGTCCTTAATTTCATCAAAGTAGTTTGACTGCTTCAGTGCACTAGATTTTGTGCCTACTTTAATGACACTGTCACAGCCAGTTAAAGCATGCAAGGCAGGTAAAACTTGGATCAAATCGTTTTCAAGCTTTTGATGCAAGCCATGCAGAGAAATGATTTTGCGACTTGTTCCAGAGCCTTCAACAGACAAGATATTTTCCAAGGTGTCAAAATTATCCATTGCTGCTTGAATTGGGTGGTTTTGATCAAATACTGGAGAAACTGGAACTCTATGTTAACCACGTAAAGATATTGTACGTTTTGCTAGTGCAAAATTTGTTTTGCGAACTTCTTGATATCCTACACAAATGCTCCGTTTGTTTGCAATTTCAATAAGATCTTTAGACTGTGACAGGTTATGTATAGTTTGAGCAAATCCAACATGCAATGGGGTGGGCTCCAAACCATTATGAAGGATGTAAAACAACATCTGGAAGATAGTGTCACACTTCAGCATCAACTGATTGTTGCTATCTGATACATTCCGGGTGGAAAACAAATGCTGAAGAAATCCCATCCATATTGGAGGACGTTCATTTTGGAAGCGTTTTAAGGCTAGATCAAGATCGTTTGGATCACAATAGCTAGAGCGTAAACCAAAACTGTAAGTTTTTAATTCTTTCCTTAGGTCCTTAGCAACGTTTTCAACAGATGATTTCTGCAAAGTTTCAACAATTCTTGCACTCTCAATCTGGACAGAATAAACCATCTGGGATTTTCGTTTGTTGCAAGGATATGTAAAATAAATAGTGTCCTTAAATTTGTCTATAAGCAGGCTCTTAACCAAATAGTTACTGATAGATTCATCCTGGTTCAGCTTTTTATTGATCTCTTGTCTCAAGTAGGTGACACTGTATCCACAGCTTGTGAAGTCTATTTTTGAGACTACATCATTAAACGCTTCTTGAACCATGTCAGTAGAACCCATAACTTCATTTTCTTGCTGTCTGTTTTCCAAAATCGTCTCTATTCTGCGATCATAGGCTGCAAAATGCTTCTTTATACAATTATTATGATAGAATACATCAGCAGCGAATACATCTTTGTATTCGTTCAACATCGCTACTCTGGTAAAAACATCGTCTTGGAACAAGTGAGCATAACTCAATAACTTTTGGGCACGACCTGGAGTACATATCCGAAACAAATCATGTTCAATGTTTCCACCTTTCAATTTGACTCGAGCTGAACCACAAAATACACACACTTTCATATCCTTGATATGCTGTGTTTTAATCCTTTTGCTTTAACTATTTTCTGGAGGAGTTAATACTACCCCTAAGGAGGAATCGGAGGGTTCAGATTCAGCATTTTTAGAGTTCTGGCTACGTTCAACGAACTTTTTATATGTTGCATAGCACGAAGTGCTGTGATACTGGATATAAGGAGTCTGACTCTCAGTAAGAGCTTTCAAACGCTTGCTTCTGTCATCATTTGAGTACGCAGAAGCCAACTGAAGCAAATTTTTTATTCCATGTTCTCCGCTGCTCAAATATTTCTCTCTACTTGGGCTTTTGTTCTTCTGGCACAAGATACATTTACCAAGGTTTGAGCTATGCTTCTTTTCTGGCACAAATTGACATACATCCTGAAAAAATAAAATATACTAAGACTTCTTGCAATTGCAGTTATAATAAACTGGTTCTATTCTATACATATAAAAATTCATTTGTAACACATTGGTCTTTATATTTATGTTTTAAATATTCAATTCGATTATTACTTACCATGATCTATCATCTGTTGAATCACATAATGAATACAGGGATCCTCAATTTGTAGCTACTACCAATACTAAACCTGAAACACAATAAATATGGCTTAGTTACTCTAAAGAAACCAAATAGATCGATTCTATAAGAAGTTCAAGCATCTTACAACAAGCAAGCCTAAGAATAACATAAAATTAGTACTATTTTTTTATATTTTGGCTATTTTTTCAAGTATTTTACAACCATTTTTATCGATTTATACCCGAAATTTAGACATTTGTGCATACTTTGTTTTAATAAATTCTTGCAGAGCTATTAATATCTAATTTCTTGACTATTTAGTTCGATATGATTGGTTAGAGCTACTGCAGTTTATGCACCAAAATAGCCCAAAATTTCATTTTTGCGATTTTTTGACAATATTTACTTAATTTTTTACTATTTTTGCTGTTATTTTTTGACATTTTTGTCAGTTTTCTTGGTTCAGGCAGCAGTATGTTACAAAAACAGATTCTCAAACAAAAAATTGCGCTAAAAAAAATTTTCAACTCAAGAATATGACAAAAATAGGAAAAACTGATAAAATTTTGCCATTTTTTCGAATGTTTTGCCATTTTGACCACTTTCGCACCAATTTGGTGCGATGGCATAGAAAAATTCGGATTCTGCGCCACAAAATTAGTCTAGATCAGTCGTCGAAACCTCTGCACCCAGAAATTTATACGAACTCTGGGCCAGATCCTAGACTATTACCACAGCTAAAAGATTTACTTTATTTTCAAATATTGTGCAAAAATAATGCAGCCTCTTCAACATTTAATAATGATGATGTTAGTAGAATCGGGTATATAAACCCCAATAATTTCTTTCATGATCATTGAGAAGTAGATTCAAAGGCTGAGCACTGCCTGTACATTTTAGCAGTAAAATACAGTAAGAAATAGTCTTTATCTTCTCTTTCGAGCCTTGCTCTCTTCAGAGAACTTAGTCATTAAAATTCCCCGATACGTTATAAGAAGAATCCGGGAATCTTCAGAGAATTTAATAAGCCTCCCAGAATCCTCTGAGCCACTATAGAAGAACTCGGGGAATAATATAGAAGAAACTACTGCAAGTAACACATCCGTTGCTGCCACCTAACTAGAACCCCCGTCGACTTCGAACCAACCCAGGCCATAGACGGAAGGGTTAATAACTGGCGACCTCTGCATCCAGGAATCTTCCAGCCTTCCAGACCCTGGGACTAGAACCAACATCCAGTTGACCCGTGTGTCACGACTTCCAGTTCGTCACATCCACCCTTGAACCGGTGTGTCACAACTCCAAGTTCTCCACGCCTAGTTTTCATCCAAGAACAAGTGGCCAGCAGGAAACGTCTCCAAGGATTTCGCCGTAGGAATCTTAAGTACAGAACTCTTTTTTTTAAATAATCTCTAAATATTTGAAGTCAGTATTATTAACAGTTAATAATTAGTATCAAGCCAGAATTAACAAAAAACACAGTGAACATTCCATACACCAGTGATACATTTCTTTTTAGTGAAACCGAGTTATTTCCACTATTATAGTTAGTATAGTATAATTTTATTTAATGTACCAATCATAATATTACTGCACCTTCTCGTACATTCGAGTGAAATCTTGTTTACATTTTTTTATTATTTTGTTTACAATCTTTTCAAATTTTCCAGTTAGGCAAATTGTTAGGCAAATTAGGCAAATTGTTGTGCATTTATTTAATGTGCATTTCTTAGATAGAGTAGTTAGGAAAACCACTCAAGTGATCATCCATAGATTAAGATCGGTCAAGCAGACCAAATTAGAACTCATTAATAGTACCTTCACAAATGAGCGATTCAGACGGTGCGCTTTCTGACATCGAAAATTTCCCTATACCCATTCTTCCACCTACCCCGGGAACCGACCGACCGGAGCGGCGAGAGTCGTTTCGGCGCGGTCGGGGACGCCTCGGTGACCTGGCGGACGCCTCGACGGTGTTCTTAACAGACGGATCGGTAGCGGGGAGGCTTCCTTTTGTCATCATCACGCACCGTTTCCTTCCTCTCTTCCCCACGCGTCGACGTGTCTTTCTGGTTTCAAGAAGCGCGCGCGCGCGCGGTGGTCGTAGTAGGTTAAGGGACGGGGGGAACCCCCGATTAAACGCTCCGAACCGTACGCTGCGCAATATTGGCGTACGTTCATCCGTCCCGTCTTGGAACACTGACCAAGGAGTCTATCATGTGCGCGAGTCATAGGGTAGGCTAAACCCTCAGGCGCAACGAAAGCGAAAAAGTGAGCCGCTGCTCGCCGTCCTTTCCTCCTCCGTCTTCTCCTTGATCGTCATCATTATTACGCTCTTCCTCCTCCGCTTCCTCCTCCTCTTCCTCCTTCCTCCTCTCCTCCACCTCCTCCTCTTCCTCGTCCTCGTCCTCAGCCTCGCAAGGGGATGTTGATCGGGGGTTGGTTGGTTGGTCGGTCGGTGGTCGGGTGGGGCGGTCGGTAGTGTGGGGGTGTGATGGTGGCGGTGGTCGAGGTGGTGGTGGTGGCCGAGATGTAGGAGGAGCGGGGGGCCAAAAGGATTGGGCGCAAAGGCGACCGGTTATACCTTGGGCCGATCCGAGTTTCTTCTGCCGGTGTTGTTGGATAGATCGGGGCGAGCGGCGGCGGGCGGGCGCGCAAGTTCGTCGTCGTCCTTTTCTCCAGCAGCAGCAGCCGAGCAGTAGTTAGTACGGCGCAGGCCCGGGGCTCGCCGCTTACCCTCCCGCGTTCCTTCGTTGCATCCCGTCGTCGTAGTCGTCGTCGTCCGCCCACCACCCATGCGTGCGTAGGCGGCGGCGGCGGCGCGTCGTCGTCGTCGGCGGACTAGCGGGCGGCGTTTCGGTCGCGGGACGGGCGGCGGGTATCTAGAGCGTACATGCTAGTATCCGAAAGATGGTGATCTACTGTATGCTTGGCCAGGATGAAGCCAGAGGAAACTCTGGTGGAGGTCCGTAGCGATTCTGACGTGCAAATCGATCGTCGGAGCTGGGTATAGGGGCGAAAGACCAATCGAACCATCTAGTAGCTGGTTCCCTCCGAAGTTTCCCTCAGGATAGCTGGCACTCAACGATTAGTTTTATTCATTGAAAAGAGTTTCATCCTGTAAAGAGAATGATTAGGGGTCCTTGGGGATGAAATTTCCTCAGCCCATTCTCAAACTCTAAATGGGTGAGACGCCGGGCTTGCTCGATTGAAGCCTCGGCTACGAATCCGAGAGCCTAGTGGGCCATATTTGGTAAGCAGAACTGGCGCTGTTTATATGACATATATCATAAGTCAGCCAGACTCTGTACTGAACGGATGCATTTCCTGAGCTCTCTGATATTGCATCAACTTTTGCATATTGCTAAGAATTTTACTTTTGGAAAGTTTGGAATTTTATATACTTGCGTTTATATTCACATTGTTATAGTTAAGTAATTGAATATTAGTAGATTTAGCGATTTAGAAGGTTTTCATAGCGTGCCGGCTTAATTTAACTTAAACTTGTGACGGTTATAAACTAATTTTTAACTGCGCGATGCCGTCGCAGAAACCGTCGTGTGTTAGGTGTAGGGTAAACCAGTGGTATTCGGAATTTAAAGATTATAACGGCGGTCCTATGGCGATTACCGAGAGATCAGTTTGTTTCTTTTGCGAGTTAATGGAGGAAATAGTTGATATAAAACGCAGTGTACGTGACGTAGCGGAAAGACTTGCAACGCTTGATGAGGGCAGGGGTAGGGCTACGGTTGACGAAAGCCGAACCAATACTAACGTTGAAGACGTTAGTAATATGAAGGGTGAGGTGCGTAACCTAGTTTCTAGTTTAGGTAGCTTATCGGGACGGTTGGATAGAGTTGAGGAAGGGGTTAAGGTTGGTCCGAGATTAGTAGATGGGGAGGGATTTAGAGAAGTTAAGGGTGGAGCTAGGCCGCGTACGTTAGGTGATAGGAATCCCCCCTATCGAGGTTTCGAACCCTTTCGCCCATTTGGAAAGGGACGTGAATGAGGGGGAAACTATTTTAATTGGGGACTCTTAAATGCGCCACATGGACAAAGAGTTTGTTGAACGGCATCCAACCAAGAGGAGGAGGGTTTGTCTCCCAGGAGCCAGGGTTGACAGAGTTAGAGACGAAGTGGATAGGATTGACGTTGCCTCCCGTCACTTGATGTTGGTGACGATGGTAGGAGGCAACGACTCGTATAGGCCCGATACGAGAGTGCCTGACCTATTGGAGAGATATAGGGGGTTAATTAGGTCCCTGAAGGCGAGGTTAGATAGGGCTTTGGTTCTAGGTATTACCCCTAGGCACGGGTTGGGTCTTAGGATTACGTCAAAAACAATATTTTTTTAATAATAAATTAGAAGAGATTTGTGCTGAGGAAAATGTACTCTTCGTAAAGCTGTGGTTCGGATTCAGTGATCCTAGCCTTTTTATAAAAGATGGGGGTGCATTTTAATGAAATAGGTAATGCTAGGCTAGGTAGTTTAATAGACGAAAACGTGCGAAAGCTGTATACGTTGTGGGTCCGGGGAACGCCAGCCCGTGGTAAAAAATAACAAACGTCTTTTATTGTAACGCGCGTAGTATTAGAAATAAATTAAACGAATTTAAGGCGATAATTTACTCCGGCAACTACGATATTGTTGCTATCACTGAAACGTGGTTAAATACCTTCACTTGGGACTTGTTGGGGGAACTTGATATACCAGGTTTAAACTCTTTACTAATGATAGATTACATAGGTTTGGTGGCGGCGTTTTGCTGTACATTCGTAATTCCCTTAGGGCTACCGAGGTTAAGATAGATGTTCCAGCAGCAATTAATGCGATATGCGTTGAAGTCAGGGCGCGTAGTATTAGTTTTAATTTTGTTGTTGTTTATAGACCTCCCGTTCAACCCTTCGACACCGATACTAGATTTTACTCACTTCTTGGTAACTTTATTGACAATCGAAATAGTATAATTGTCGGAGACTTTAACTTCCCTAATGTTAATTACGAGACTTTTACTGGTAATGAGGAGGGGTTGAGATTGATTGAATTTATGGAGGATAATTTTTTCGACAGATAGTTACCGAACCAACGCGCGGTGAAAATATTTCAGATTTGGTGATGACGAACGGCGAAAATATAGTCGAAGGTTTAGAAGTAGGCGAGAGTTTAGGATGTAGTGATCATCAAATTCTTAGGTTTAAGTTATTGATAGAAAACACTAAAGATAGTAACGTAATAGAAGTCCGTGATTTTCGTAGGGCTAATTTTGATAGTTTTGACAAAATTGCATTGGGAGGCGTTTAAAGAAAGTTTTATGAATATTGAAAGGGAGTTTATTCCTCGTAGGCCAAAGCGCGCTAGAAATCATGGTAGGCCCAAGTGGTGGACTAGGGAAATAGGCGCGTTCATAGACGAGCGTAATAGAGCGGATAGACTGAATAAGCGCAATGGCACGGCAGTTAACTTTAATATATATATCGAGCTTAAACGTCAGGTTAATAGATCAGTTAGGAATGCTAAGCGTAATTTAGAGATACTTCTAGCTGCGGATAGTAAAATAACCAAAAAAAGTTTTTTGAATACGTCAATAATCGTAAGCCGATAAAAGATAACATAGGCCCTCTAGTGGATGTTAACGGCGCTTTGGCTTCTGACGCTCAAGCGATGGAGGGTATTTTCAATAAATTTTTTGCGACAGTTTTTACCGTAGAAGACGTAAATAATGTTCCCGACGTGGACGATATCGTTCCATTTAGTAGCGAGACTATTTTGGATGAAATAACTGTTTACGAGGGTGAGATTGCGTTCTATATCGATAGGTTAAAAGTTAGCAAGGCTCCAGGCCCTGACGCTTTTTATCCCAGACATTTGAAAGATTTGAAAGACGTTATCGGAGGCCCTTTAACGAAGATTTTTAATCAGTCAGTCGAAACGGGGATTATTCCTGAAGACTTCAAATTAGCAAACGTCACGCCTATTTTTAAAAAAGGCGACCGGACGGTAGCTAGCAATTATAGGCCCATTAGCTTAACGTCAATTGTCGGTAAACTTTTGGAATCCGTAGTTAGGGATCGTATCATCAATCACTTAGAAAGTCGAGATTTGATTAATAGTAGTCAGCATGGGTTTCGACGCCATAGATCTTGTTTAACTAATTTGTTAGAATTTTATAACGAAATAGTGCGCAAATACGATAGGCACAGAGCGGCTGACGTTATTTATTTAGATTTTAAAATGGCGTTCGATACAGTTCCGCATAAAAGATTAATTGCGAAGGTTAAGCGCACGGTATACGCGGTCAGGTAGCTAACTGGTTAGAGGAATGGCTTCGTGCTACGAGACAAAGGGTCGTTGTTAATGGTAGTGAATCGGGTTGGTTAGATGTAGGTAGCGGTGTCCCACAGGGTTCAGTGTTAGGCCCATTGCTATTCGTAATTTACATTAACGACATAGATGTAGGATTGACTAGTAACGTGTCAAAATTCGCGGATGATACTAAAATAGGCGGTAAGGTTGTTAACGAGGACTATAGAAATAGGCTCCAAGACGATGTAAATAGGATTATGGAGTGGACGGATAAATGGCAGATGCAATTTAACGTAGACAAATGTAAAGTTTTGCATATAGGGTCTCGTAACAATAATTACACGTACACGATGGATTTTAGAGAGTTAGCGAGCGTTGGCGAGGAACTAGATTTAGGCGTACGCGTATCTAAGGATTTAAAAGTTAGGAACCAGTGCCTGGAGTCTTGCGCAAAAGCTAATAGGATGTTAGGCTTCATAGCGCGTAATTTCGAATTTAAATCGAAGGATATTATATTCCCCCTTTACAAGTCCCTAGTCAGGCCTCATTTAGAATATGCCGTTCAGTTTTGGTGCCCGTATTTGTGCGAGGATATTGATAGGTTAGAAAGGGTTCAGCGTCGTGCCACGAAACTAATTCCGTCATTGCGCAACAAGCTTTATGAAGATAGGATTAAAGAGTTAGACTTGCATTCACTCGAAACTAGGAGATTAAGGGGGAGCTTATTGAAGTTTTCAGAATCGTTAATAAAATCGATAACGTAAAGTTTGACAAACTGTTCACTTTCGATAATAGCAATACTCGTAATAACGGATTTAAGTTGCGTGGCAGACGTTTCGTTACTAATATCGCGAAAAACCTCTTTACGTTTAAAGTAATTTATAAATGGAATAATCTTCCCGCGCCCGTCGAGAACTCTACCAGCTTTAATGTGTTTAAAAACCGTCTTGACAGACATTTTAAAAATATTAACGTTGTTTAAATTAAAAAAAAACAATTAGCAACAGGAGCTCTGGGGGTGGTGGTCGAGGATGAGTCTGTTGACGATTAATGCCAGCTTGTGACATGCAGTGTGTGATGCCAGCAATAAAATGCTTAAAAAAAAATAAAAAATAAAAAAAAATTAGACTAACACGAACGTAGATGTAGCTCGTAGCGTAAACTAACCCACTTTTTGTTTAACTTTACTTACTTTTTTTTAATCCTCTCCTTACTTGCATGTCTGTAATCTCTCTTTACTTGCATGTCTGTAGTTTGCATGGTATGACAGTGAGTTAAGACTTTGCATGGTTTGTAAGCGTTCTTATTTTACTTTTCATCTTTCACCCCTCTCCTATTCTCTCCGACTATTTTTCTGACTTGTCGGCAGTGGCCGGCGATGATGATGGTGAGTCTTTTTTCTCTTTTTCTGAATGAATGTTAACCCACGAGTGATAGGTGTTGCTACTTACTTAACCCCTTATTCTCTTCTTTTAACCCCCTACTCTTTCCTTTCTCTCGGGCTAACTTTAGAGTGGATCTTAGGGTCTTTGTTAGCCTTAGCTTCTGTAGATCTGTAGATTCTCAAACACACAAACTTCAGATCAAGTACAAGCCAATATGTCTCAAACCCCCGCCCCAGCATACATTAACTTATGTAGACTAGTAAACCTTCCCCATACTGTTTTAATTTTTAAGGGGACCATAGATAATCACTTTGTTGAACCACGCGTAAGGCCTTCGGTTGAGTCTTTAGAACAACATTTCTTAAGCGAAAACATAACCGATGATGATATAAAGATTAGGGAAGCAAAAAGGTTTATCGACCCTAAAGAAGGGAATGCTCATGATACAGTCAGCTACGTCCCATCCATTAGCGAAGCTAAAACATGGGACAATTTTAAACAAAACTTATTAGAATTTTTTAAAGAAATAACACTTGCACAACCCTTAGATACGTTAGAAGCAGTCTTCCAAGCTAAATGGAAGACAGAGGAACATGAAGATTTAAATAATTTTATTACACGAACACATAAACCTGTAGGAGAAGCCCTCCGAGCCGCAGAAAATGCGTGTGGCATTACTTTCACTTCAAAACAAAGAAACCTAATTGTAGCAACAACCATTTACCAAAAAATACGCGGAGCACCTAAAAAAAAGTTTCAACAGTTTCTAAATGTTGACAAACCAGTAAGTGTAGCCATAAATAAAACACGGGAACATTACCCAGATTTAGCAAACCAGAACTACCGAAAGGGTAGAGAAACCCCCCTACATTACATTCAGCAGCAACAACCACACCACCAAAAGCAACAACAACAATCCTATAAATCGAGGCCAATGCAGTGAACACCACCCCAGAAACAAGCCCCCGAAACCCAGAATACACGCCCTCCTCCACAGTGTTTTAACTGCGATAGTTTTGAGCACATGATAAGTCAGTGCAATTATCCCCCTTATTGCTCCCACTGTCACGAACATGGTCATCGCCGTGGCGATCGCCAAAAATGTGCCGATAAAGCCCCTGCAGGGTGTAGCCCCACTTCCAGAAATCGAACCACCAACGTTCCCAAAAGTCCTCCAATCCCCAGAAACCAGTCCATTCCCAGCCTCAGTCGAACCACCAACCAAATAGATTACGACAACAGGGTCAATCACCCTACTACCCCATGTACAAACCCCAGTACAATCAGCAAGGTCGGATAGTTCGGTACGTAAAAGTACCCGCGGAGGAATCATTTTCCCCAGAGTACAGTTTTCAAGAAAACCCTCCAGCGTATGGTGATCCCATAGAATATGACCCAGGTCCTCACATAGAGGACAATTCGAGCCCTTTTTTAGACCCTACTTTGGAGGCGGCAGTTCAACCTCCTCCCTCCTAAAGAGCAGTAATGTACCCAAATACACACACCAACTCCCCATCAGGATAATAGGTGCAAACCTCCTAGATTTAATAATAAATTGTCGCATAGACAACCAGGATTTAACTGTTCTCCTAGATACAGGAGCACACGCGTCGTTAATTAAGAAACAATGTGTAGATGAATTACTAGAGAGTACAGATTACAAATATGAAATTAAGGCACCCTCCTGTCAATTCAGAGGAGTTACGGGCACACCCATACCTACATACGGAGGAATTGAATTATATTTAGAAGTCGGAAACGCAGTATACCCCGCGAAATGTTGTATCATGGACACAGTCGCCACCTTTCAGACAGGTATCCTACTAGGTATGGATTTTTTAACCGGAATCAATGGGAGATTTACCCAGCCGGAAAGCTAGTAAAGTGTCGAAATAGGACACACCATCTACATGAGAATAACAGACAGCTTAATGCTAATAGAATTAGTTCAGTTCAGATTTCCGAAAGAAATAGGGAACCCCTTTCACTTGATAGCAGTTCAAGACAGTCGGTTGCATCCAGAGGGACAACCGCTCCAGAAATCAGCCCCCAGAGTAATCAGTTCCAGTTGTTGAATCCAGTTGGATCAACACAGTCAGTTTCCAGTCAGTCAGTTTAAAGTCAGCCAGTTTCCAGTCAGTCAGTTTCAGTTCAGCCCATAAGGCAAATTTTAGTCGGCGAACCAGTCAGATTCTTAATTTTTTATATGCCCGACCGAGCATATAACAGTAGCACCTTACGAGAAGATCTGTTTCCTAGCAAAAGTAGTCGACAGTCGTCAAGGAAAATTATTAGAGTCAGAGCGTAATCTGATTACAGAGAAAAGTAATTTCAAAAGAGATGTTCTTATTGCCCAAGTCCTTAGTCAGAGTCAGAATTCAGCTATCCCTGTTGTTTGTTTAAACAAAGGAAAAAGCCCTATCGAATTAACTTCAAATCAGAAAATAGGAACTGTTCCCACAGTAGAAATAGATTCAGATTTCCCCACCAGTACGATAAATCGTGTTTCCAGTTCCTTAGAGTTAAACCCTTCAGTATTGAAAGAAGAATATAAGAAATGTCTGGATCACTCCCTTCAGGAGTCACCAGCCTTACAGGACCCAAAACTACTGGAATCACTTCTCGATTTCCTAAGAAATAGAGATGTGATTGCCCTAAAAGGAGATCCTCTGGGCCGATCTAATTTCGTCCCTTTTGACATCAAGCTGGAACCCAATTCCAAACCCATTTTCATTCCTCCCTATCGGGTTCCACATTCCCAATTAGTCACTGTTGAGGAACGCATCAAGGACATGTTGGAGCAGGATGTCATTCAGCCTTCAGCTAGTCCCTGGTTCTCCTATGATTCTTGTCTCCAAAAAGGACGGAACATCTCGTTCTTGTATAGAATTTAGACGCCTGAACCACATTACCATCACAGACCGTTTCCCTATTCCAAACATGCAGGAAACAATTCTGAACGTAGGGAAAGCTAACTTCTTTTCATCCCTCGATTTAGCATCTGGTTATTGGCAAATGGAGGTCAGTCCCAAATCTCGGGCATTGACTGCTTTCTCCACTAACCGAGGCCATTACGAATTCCAGGTTTTACCTTTCGGAGTCTGAAATGGGCCTGCTAATTTCTCTAGGTTGATGAATATAGTCCTTCCCGACTTATTAGGTGTTGAAGCTCTCGTTTATCTTGACGATATTATCGTTTACAGTTCGGACATAAAAACACACTTTCAACGTCTTCAGAATGTGCTATCACGCTTGAGAAAAGCACACCTTAAACTGAACCTTGCAAAGTGCAACTTTTTACAAGAGTCCCTGGTATACCTATGATTTCTACTATCATCCACAGGAATTAAACCTGATCCAGCCAAACTCAAGCACTGGAAAGGTACCTGTACCCAAAACCATCGACGACGCTCGTACATTTATTGGTTTTGTCGGATTCTATCGGAATTTTATCCCCCAATTTTCAAATATTGCTAAACCCATTTCTAATTTGTTCCAGAAAAATGCTAAATTTAACTGGGAATCTGATCACCAACATGCCTTTGAATATCCTTTGAATATCCTGATTACACGAAACCCTTTGTCATAGCCACAGATACTTCCTCCTATGGACTAGGAGCCGTCCTATTACAGGACGTAGACGGTGTGGAATTACCCATTGCTTATGCCAGTCAACTTCTCTCTGCACCTCAACGGAATTATTCCACTACGGACCGAGAGGCCCTAGCGGTATATTGGGCTTTGAAAAAATTTCAGGACTATCGTCTGTGGCTACGATGGAAACATCAAAACTGACCATAACCCACTCACGTATCTCTTCAAGAGCAAGCTACTTGAAGGATGGTTCAGTAGATGGGCTCTGTTGATTCAGGACTTTCTGGCAAAAATCGTATACAAACCGGAAAAACTTCAAGTTATTCCAAACGGATTGTCGAGACTGAAGCCCGACTTCCAAGTGAATAAAATAGGAATTCTTCCTGTGTTCGACTACGAGTGTCTGCAGTACTCCTAACAACAGGACCAACACACCCAAAACCTTCGGGCGCGCCTGGAACAAAAGGAACCATCGAAGGTAAAAGAACAGTACAACCTCAAAGATGGGCTCGTACATTTTAGGAACGAAGATGGAAATGACCTCGTGGAAATACAAAAGGATCTCGTCGATATAGCCACTGGACTTTGTAACGACTCACCTTTGTATGGACACATGGGGCCGGATCGCACCATCAAAAGTCTTTTGGAGCGATACCATTTTCCCGAAATGAACAGAAAGGTACATGAATACATCGCTGAATGTCCATCTTGTTTAAAACACAAAGGCAACGTACCATCCACAGCTCCTATGCATAAATACCCAGTTTGCCAAAGGCCCTGGCAAAGAACTGGAATGGATATACTGGGACCATTCTCCAAAACATCAAAGGTAAACTAGTACATCATTTTGTTTACGGACCACTTCTCGCGTTACAGCGAAGTAGCTGCCATTCCAGACCAGACCTCGGAAACTGTGGCAAGAGCCCTAGTGGAACGCGTCATCCAGAATCATGCTACTCCTTCCATCCTAATTTCGGATAACGCCCTTACACTGCGTTCGCACTTATTAAGCAGATTACATTTTCTCCAATGTTTTCAAAAGTTTTTCCCCGATTTCAATGAAATTTGTAGCAAATAATCACTATATATATATAGCAGCATTGATGGTTAGGGTGGAGTGAAAATGGCCCCAAAAATTTTTTTTGTGAATTTTAACTTACTTGAGGTTTTAAAAGTTGCCAATGGACTAATAGAACAAAATGCAAAAACGTTTATTAAAATCAGACAATCTTTTGATCGACCACCAGACGTTATAAGTTTACAATAATATACGATTTTACACAAAAATACCTAAAATACGAGTAAACATCAGACTATATATTTTTAGTTATTTTGGCACACTATTATGCTAACGATAGAGTCTGAGTTATGCATGCATGGTTAATTCAGAATTGATAGTCACGTTTAGACTCAAGTTTCGGCATAAGCTGCCGAGAAGCGACGCGAGCCCGAATAAATCTATGGCGGGACGTCTCGCCACACACAGCGGCTGAAGCTTCGGTAACTAGGTTCACGCATCTTTCCACCGCCTGTGTGTGACAAGGGAAGCGAGGGAAGAGGACACTTGGTGAAATTTGAGCAGAGATCATGTCGTTCAATTCGTTGTCCGTCATATCCATCGTAACAGGAGGCTCCGTCACGGTTAAAGTCTGCCAATCGACCATGTCCTGGTATTCGGTCGCGTCGAGGTTGAGCGGTGGCACTCGAAACCTGCGGATTTTGTTTGCAGACACGTGATCTTGCCTTCATGATTCTTCTGAGTCCGAGTTCCCTTATATGTGGTCGCTCATCTGTGATCATGGCTAATAGCACGTTCTCGGGGTGTCCGCAGAAGCCGTTTCGCCGAATCACCGGGTCGACGACTTTCTTTAGAGAGGAGCTGAGGTACCGTGTTCTCACCATCATCCCGTGCAGATGTTTGGCTCCATCTTTGCATGATGGCTGCGTCTTGATGGCGAACCATGTTGGGGCGTAGACCCGGATGATGAATGTGACAAGAGTTTTGATGTTGTTGGATGGTGCATCGAGGCCAACATAGAGGCGGAGGATTCTGTTGGCAGTTGTCAACCATCGCGAGTGGTTCAATGGTCCCGGTTTTCGCAATGCTAGATCACAGGGACAGTGTCCTTCACTAACAGCTTGACACATCTGCCACAGGTACTGCTGGTCAGTGCTCAGGTCCTTCACGTCAACATGCGGCAGTGGCTGTAATGGAGATATAGGTTCATACGATGTTATATGGAGTTCCGTGCATGCTGTGAGAGATTTCCCTATCGGTCCTGAGAAGCACTTAGGTCCTGTAGTTGCTCCATCTAAATGCTGAAACAGGTGTCGCAGGGGGAGCTCGTTAGCATGTAATAAGCACACGAGCCATTGCAGCGATTTTTGTAGTAATTCCTCAAGCTGCCGAATAACTCCGCCATTATGTCCAGTGTTGACAGCGGTTCCGTCGCATCCGACGACTTTCACACTGTCGAGATCCACACTTCGCGCAGCCAAGCATTCAAAGATTACTTTGGAAATCGCCTTGCTTGATCCACTTGACGGCGTCACGTGGCCAAAGTACGATGAACCTGGTTCACAAATAATGCTGACGTGCTCTTCTGTATCTCTGTCCCGGTGGCCATGTCCTGCGGCGTCTCGTACATTTTTCATCGTTCTATCCTTTCGACCGTCGAAGTACAATCCAGGCAAGTCTGTCATACTGCTGTCTAGTTTTGTCAGTTCTTGACGAGTTCTACTTCTTTCTCGGCGAATTTTACTACGATCAATGACTTTGGAGGTGTCATTTGTAGACACAATTCCAATGTCTTGTAGCACGGATGAGGCAATAACGGCTGCTGCTCGATCTGAGACGCCCGTTCTATCGCACGCTTTAGCCAAACATGGTAATCGTACAGTCATCGTCATTCTTTGACGTTTACTCTCCAGTGTCGATAGATCAGGTTTACAGTGTGACTTAGATAGGGTGTATTCTTCGTCGCTGTTGTCGGTGTCGTCGTCCTTGTCTTCCTCGTTGTAGCTTCCAGAATTGCATTGCTGCTTCGATTGTTCTTGGTGAATGCTGTGTCTTCTCGATTCACAGACTTTCCTGGATATTTTCTTCTGTAGCTTTGTTGTTTCCACCAAATCGATGCCTCCTATAATCATCTTTCTGGCTCCTCTCTGGTCCTCTAGAAACTTTCTTTCTTTGAGTGGTACCTTGTCCGCTCTTTCGCATTTACAGCTCATGACGAAATCTACACATTTGCATTTGCTAATGTCGAAGAGTTTATCTGCGTCTTCTCTGAACTGTTCAAGTTGTTGCTTGTAGTTGTCGTTGTCCTTCCGAGCCTTGTATGGTTTCAAGATTTTCTTGTATTTCTCGTTGTACGGTCTGAGCGTTTCAATCACTCGTCCGTGCGTCACGGTCGGAAGAGACGCTTTCTCCCAAACAAGTTCAACATCAACGCAAACTTTTTTTGATACTTCGGCGAACGGTGGATATTTGTTATTCTTCGTTGTCAGCTGTTGTCTTGTATGGATGTAAGCCTTCATAACATCAGCGTAGGTGGGAAGAACATTTGTGGGTATCTCGCGTGGCGCGCCAAAAATCACACATGCCGCCTTCTCCCTCGTAATAATTTCCATTCTGAAAAAAAAAAATTATTATAAATTGTAAGCAATGTAAGACTATTAAAGAATTTCTGCAAGAAAAAGAAATATCAAATTAATACTGTCACACTCACTTGTCAAACACCTATAAACAGATATCAATCTGTAATTAACTTACTTTTAATATCAAGTTTCACGAAAAAATGATGATAACAGCACAAATAACCTTCAATTCTCACTGCCACATGTGCACTGAGCTTGGCGGAGCAGCCGCGCTTTGCATATTACTCACTCTCCCCCCACTCCCAATCTCCCATCCCCTCTGACTCACGGACTGCATATGTTATCGCACCAAATCACTACCATCACTGAAACTAGCATTAAATCAATGTATGGTTAACTAAACTCTTTCTTATCTCACTTACTCACATCAGCTCTAATAATTTGGCCACCCTCTGTAATTGCCATTAATTTACATTCCACACATGTTGTAATCTTAAATGTCAACCTCAAGTATGCAATAACACAGTCTACAGCAAACTAAGCTGTTAATTATTTGCATAAACATGGATGAAAGACCAGCATCTTGGATGACTCCTGATGGGCAAAGCGATCGTTAAAACATGAAATATGCCATATATTAAAATCGCTGGTGGTCAATCAAGCAATGCTTCAATTGTATTATAATTTCACATGCTTGTTTCTAAAGCCCATTGGCAACTTTTCCACACTCAAGTAAATTAAAAATCCAAAAATGATATTTTCACTCCACCTTATTGATGGTATTCATTTCGATAAAATATTTTGATAATTAAAATAATTATCTCATTTCATTGAAAAATATATAAAATATTGTGTTCCGAATCATTAAGCAAGTAGTCTATTTACAGATCTAAATGGTGAAAATGGGTAAGAAGAAGGATTTAACATTAACTGAGAAAAGAAAAATAGTCAAGTTACTCGCTGAAAATATAAAATCTATTGAAATTCCGAAGCAGTTAGGCAGAGCTTATCGAACTGTAAACAAGTTTGTAGCGGAGGGTACCAAATGAGGCAGCGAAGTGATAAAGGAGCTATAAGAAAAGTGACAAGGCGGCAGATATCTGTAATCAAGCGCAAATTGCAAAGCATCCATTGTCCTCAAGTAAAGAGGTTTTCGAGCATGCTGGCATACATAATGTACCAAGAACATCTCGATGTGGAATCCTCCAAACAATTGGCAAGACGTGTAAACCTCCGACTGAGTCACCATTAACACCCAGGTACAAGAAGCAGCGTGTTGAATGGGCGCGTCAGTACGTGAAAACAGATTTTAATACTGCATTGTCCACCGATGAATGAAAAGCAACCCTTCAGGGACTTGATGTTTGGTCAAGAAGATGGATTGCTGAGAGTCAATTTCTACCATCGAGATTAAGACGCCAAAAAGGTGGAGGTAGTGTCATGTTTTGGGCAGGATTGATAGGCAATGAAGTAGCTCTCCCGTACAGAGTGCCTGATGGTGTAAAAATGAATGCCCAGTCTTACACAAACTTTCTAAAAGAAAACCTCATTCCATCGTAGAGATTGACCCGTAGCAATCCATCTTCTTGACCAACCATCAGATCCCTCAAGGGTTGCTCTTCATTCATCAGTTAACAATAAAGTATTAAAATCTGTTTTCACGTACTGACGCGCCCATTCAACACGCTGCTTCTTGTACCTGGGTGCTAATGGTGAGTGAATCGTAGGTTTACACGTCTTGCCAATTGTTTGGAGGATTCCACATCGAGATGTTCTTGGTACATTATGTATGCCAGCCTGCTCAAAAACCTCTTTACTTAAGGACAATGGATGCTTTGCAGCTTGCGCTTGATTACAGATATCTGCCGCCTTGTCACTTTTCTTATAGCTCCTTTATCACTTCGCTGCCTCAGTTTGGTACCCTCCACTACAAACTTGTTTACAGTTCGATAAGCTCTGCCAAACTGCTTCGGAATTTCAATAGATTTTATATTTTCAGCGAGTAACTTGACTATTTTTCTTTTCTCAGTTAGTGTTAAATCCTTCTTCTTACCCATTTTCACCATTTAGATCGGTAAATAGAATACTTGCTTAATAATTCGGAACACAATATTTTACATATTTTTCAATAAAATGAGATAATTATTTTAATTATCAAAATATTTTATCGAAATGAATAACATCAATGCTGCTATATATAGTGATTATTTGCTACAAATTTCATTGAAATCGGGGAAAAACTTTTGAAAACATTGGAGAAAATGTAATCTGCTTAATAAGTGCGAACGAACGCAGTGTAGTTTCACGTCCAAACTGTTCGAGTCACTCTGTAACATGTGCAAAATTAAAAACACACACATTATGGCATACCAACCGCAGGCAAACGGCTTAGTAGAAAGGCACAATCGAAAGATCTTAGAAGCCCTTCGCCACGTTGTCGATGCATCCTCCCGTACATGGGATGATTCCCTTCCCATGGTACAAACAGCCATCAACAATGGCTATAACGTGTCTATCGTGGACACCCCTCATTTCGTCTTATATCACTACGACAAGCGTCTACCTTTTGATTTGCCCGACCAAATCGACCCAGCAGTTCTAACATCTTCCGAGATGGCAGAAGCAAATCAGCAACTGGCTGAACGATCTTTCAGGATTTTTTATATAATCCGCTATGCCCTGGACCAACGAAACCAACAGATGCAGCAAGAGCAACATAGGCGTCATCCCCGTCAACGAACTATAATCGTCGGTATGCGATGTTATTTGAAGAGCGTGAAACCGCCAAGTGCTCATCGCAAATTATACAAAAAATGGGATGGCCCATATAGGATTATGAAACACCTCGGAAAAAACCGTTACGAAATCCTCGACCTCCGGGATCATTCCAAACTAAAGATCATTCACGCTGATAATTTGAAGATAGCTGCCGAACAACACCTTCCAAAAAAACAGCTGCCAGGTGTTCCAGCCGCCTATCCTTCGAAAGGTCAAGGGATTAACAAATCGAGCAGGGATCAAAAAACTGAAGTGGTCACCGCGGGAACCACTACCCATGACGAAGATTGGTACCTCGTAATACCACCAGTACTCGAGCCAATCTCTGAACAAGAGGAGACCCCATAACCAAGAGTCCCATCGGACACAGACCCTGGAGAGACCCCTTCGAGAGGATCACTCAGTGGAACTCCACCATCTCCTCAACTCCACCATCTCCTCTGTCACCACCTTCACCGATTGATGATCGACGCACGGACCCGACATACCGCCCGCAAATGCATCAACCACGTGAACTAGAACTTTCACATAAGAAACGAACCCGCTCAGAATCCGAGCTTAACGGTCGACCCCCATTGCCACCAAAACGAGGCCGACCACTTCGCCCACAAACACCAGTATCCATACAGCCACCCCCAGCTCCGTATAATCTAAGAGGTAGAAATGAATAAAATTGTCCCCCTTATAATTTCCCAAATTATTTACTCTTGTAGCCCTAGCATTAAAATTTCTATCGGAGTTGTAATAGAAAAGCTTGCAGAAGGTAAATTTTTGAAAGGACACGCGGACCTTTTTATCAATTTGCAACCCCCTGCTAGAATCAAGATCATTCTCCTTCAGATACAAACCCAATTAAAAACGTTTGAAAGTAAAGTTCAGGGTTCTGTCCAGGGAACAGATCAGATTAGTCGCGTTCTGTTAGAAAATACCTTGGAAAATATTCGAACTACAGCACTCGCCCTATCAGAAATATTAGCCTTACCATGGATACAAACTGGAACTCAAAACTCGGAAAAATTTAATCAAAGAAATAAAAGGGGGCTGATAGATATAGGAGGAAAAATATTCAAGGGTTTATTCGGATTAGCAACCGAAGAAGATATTAAAAGAATTGAACTCAAATTGAATCTCTTCGCGCGAAGTCGGCAATATTATTGACACATGTTAGAACAAACTATTAGGTCACTACACGAAAACAATCGCTTCCTCCACGCCCTTTCGGACAGATTCACATACCTTGAATCCATGTTAGCTCAATACAAAGAACACAAAAGATATCTAGAATTAATAGAAATAATTAACCTACAAGTAACCCTAATCGATAAATATTTACAGCAAATAATTACGATGCATTCCAAGGTTTTGCGAGCAACCCAGCTAGCCCATAGAAAAATCACTCTTTCTACACTAATACCATGGGATACACTTCAGTCCTTGATTCACACCGCCCAGACACAATTAAATATATCACCCATATTCCCACTCAACTATACTAATTACCCCTAATTTCTAGAATACACCTGGACTGTACATGGACCACGCCCCTACACGTACTTCATAATTGTACCATTTTTCGATGTACTCACTTATGATGTATATAAATTTCACCCTTTCCCACACACCTACCAAAACAATTCTAATGTCTATCGATTGTATCTACCCACAGTACCACCTTATCTTTTCCTCACGAAATACCTGTCAACATATTCTATGATTTCAGATAGCGACGTCCTGCATTGCCGATTCCCGCAACCAAATAAACAACTCGTTTGCCCTCCACTCAAACCAGTCATTCTTCCAACTACTAGGTCTTGCTTTATCGACTTAATTTGTGACCGTCATGCCCCGGTATGTTCGTTTACAAAATTCTATTCCTCTAAAACCGTCCAACTTCGAATTGGATCAGACATCTGGGTTTCTTTTGCGAAAAGGACTACCGCTACCTTCGAGTGCCCGTCGAATTATTCCCTCATCACAATACCTATGGTTATTCAGCTACCAATTGGCTGTTCCTTGCGTTCGAAAACCTCCCAAATATACAACCCTTACAAGGTTACCATTAATGACTCGTACCCCTTCCCGTCGCAAAATAAATTTAAACCCGTTGTAGAAATCTTAAATTTCTCCATGAAACCTGTAACCATCCTACCCGAACTACATGCCCCTAAATGGAATGATCAATTGAGTC
>JAJOZX010014375.1:0-61501 GCA_023014485.1 Bathynomus jamesi
GAGCAAGTTAAATTACTGTACAGTAATAAGTTTTTTATATAACCTGCGCCACAGGTTAAATTAAAAATTCACAATGTTTTTAGTTAGGATAGGCCTTGAGTGTAAAGAGTAAGGCCTACTTTAAGAGGTAGGCCTATTATGTAAGGTAAAGTTAGGTGGGCCTACTAAATAGGCCTATTTGTTGGGCCTACCAAGTAGGCTTATGTTTGGGCCTATTATTTTATAGGACCTCAAATGAGTTAAGCCTGTTAAATTAACAAGGCTTAGTTTTGAGTTTGAAGAGTAGGACCTATTAAATAGGCTTAATGTTGCGGGCCTATTTTTTTTTAGGACCTAAAATAAGTTATGCCTGTTAAATGAACAAGCCTTTGTTTTCGGTTAGTGTAAAGGTAAAGGAATCGGTTCCCAGTTGCTTAGGCCACCATATGAAAAAACTATAGTGGTGTTACGGTTGAAATTGGGGTTAGGCCTAATGAGCTAAGCCTAGCCACTGCGTGTCAGTGTAAATTGTAGAGGGGTTAGTTCCCCACACGGGCCACCATGTGAAAAAACTATATAGGGCTATGGGATGAATGCCTGTGCCCTCATCCGTTGGAAATTTCCAGCAGACTTCAGTGGAGGGTTACCGACAAAAGCCCTATGCTTTTTCGTTAGAGAGTTATGAATATGTTGGTCTTTAAAGGACCTCTTTATATTTATATTGATTACGGTAATTCTAGCGTCGGGATTTGGGAAGCCTTATGTTAATGAAAAGAAAATAAGTTGCCTCACCTTATTTTTGCTGGGTCTTTGTTTGCTTCGATGTAGGGCGTTACGATCATTTTCGGTGTAGGGCCGCCACGATGGAGTTACGCGGCGAATTTACTTAAGGTAATTAATATAGGCAGTCACTATATAAAGCCCCTGAAGGAATAGGCCTATCCTTTTATAGTCATTAGGTTTTATATTATAAGGAATTCACTCAGAACTTGAGGGAAAACTTAAACACGTCTTCCCTGTTTAAAGCGTTCGCTGTCGATTAAACAGCCCCGAGAGCCGTTCCTTGGTTTGCTTGTATTATTTGCCGAACTAGCAAAATTTTTGTTTGGTCTACCCCTCTTTGGGAGACTAAACAATAAATTGGGTTTTCTTGTTGCTATGTGAGGCTGATTCATACATACAGGTTCTTTGTACGTATGGCAATTCAATTATTTCATTCCCAATAGGCTATGTCGCCAATCCCGAGGCAACTTTGTATAGATATTTAATTCAATTAATTAATAATTTATATTTAATTATGAAATAAATGTACCACATATGATACCATGTTGTGAGCGCGTATAGTTTTTCCATAGTCAGTTTAGTCTGACTAAGTTCGTGCTTCAAATCTATGAAAAGGAAATCTGGGTTAACTTAAAAAGTTTCTAAAGATAAGTGCAATGATTGCATGTCCCATAATAACGTGATGTCTATAGTCCAAATGACAACCCAAAGGGGGATATTCTAACCCTATCTGGCTTAAAAAGACATACTTACAAAAATGATCAAAAAATTTCCTTTGACCCTTAAATTCTTTTGAGTAGTATATATGGCAACTGCATTTTTCTAAAGACTGGGACAGCTCTCTGAAAACCGGGACGTATGGACACCCTAGATACAGTACAAGTATTTTTCACTGTTCTCGAATAAAAAATTCACCCTGTATATACGATCATCACAACATACACTTATTTACAGTATTTATCAGTAAATCAATTATGACACTTCAATATTAATCATTGGTTTCTCTTAAAGTTTTAAAAGCCAAAGAAAATATTATTATTAAATTTAAGGACGAACTCCTTCATTTAGGGTGAATTAATTAATTAAGTTATATTAACCAATTGGAACCTTAATTTGTTTATTATCTAATTATGTAATAGGGACAAAGCAAATTATATCCACAGAAAATATTTAGATAGTTGAGAGTCCAGCCATTTAAAGAGGTCAGTATTTAAACGTCAGCCAGACGTTTAAATACTGGCGGCTTCATTGATTCAAGCTCCGAAGGGGTTCATGGACTGTTGCGTTATTTACTTTTAATGTAACTTAACTACGTTATTTAGTTTGAAATTAGAAAACCATAATAAATTCTTAATTACGAGGGTGGAAATGAACGCATTTACACTCTAATTTTAATATTACTTTTTACACTGATTTACGTCTTCGACATGCGAGAGATATTTGGCAGAAAAATTATGATAGCCCAATTACAGCAGCACTCCACTGTATATCTACATAAATTAACCTAACTGTATTTAAAGAAAACAGTAACGCTGGACGTACAGTTAGGTTAGATTTACATTTCAAAATTCTAAAAATGCATAAATTATAAACAAAAAGCACCACATTTAGGCTAAACTAACTAAGATAGAACCACTATTGTTGTTGAAAACCAGTTTGCGAAATTTGAGTAGATTAATTTACATTTATGTATGACAAAAAAAAATTAAATTTAAAGTTCCTAAATTGTAGTGGTAAAAAGTTACCATATTATTATTTATAAATAATTATATTTAAAAAATTATAGAAGACTACCTTAAATTTCCATTTTCTTTTAATTGAAGTGAGCGGAGTCAATCAGGTATTTTTCACTATATAAAAATAATTTTAGTTTAACTAATTTTTAATTACTTTTAAATCTTTATGAATTCTATAAAGAGCGTTTGAAATACCTTTTGTCATCTATAATTAACCCTTGAAAATGACTAAAACAGATGGATTTTGTTTTTGGAAATATTGATCCATCAAATGTAATGTGTTCATGCATACGACATAAGATAGTATTTCTGAAAAAGTTAAGCATACTTACCTGGCACAAAGGATACCACGATCGAGAAGGTGGTTTCTTCAAGGCGAGGCTCATCATTGCACTTCGATGTTTCTGACCCTTGCGATTATCCCAAATGTGGATAACTCGAGTGCGTAATTTTTGGTAGCAGGGGACTGCGTTCGCGCTATCCCCTTATAATAAGATCTAAAGTTTGTTATCAAGTAAGTTATTTATTGTCATGGTGGTTAAACTAGTTTTTCCTCGAATCTTCGTCCTATTAAGCTCTAGTGTTAAATAATGTACGTTAATGTAATTTGATTATTTTTTTTATAAGTTTAATAGGTAATAAATCCAAAAAATGCAATAAGTTTATTAGAAGCAAGATTTCGACCTACTGTAAGTTCTTCATCAAGTGTGATTGGAAAGGGAGAAATTATACTGCAGGAAAATAAATTTTATATAAAGTTAATGGCAAAATAAAGGACATTTTATAATGGAGTTTTGACAGGCTTGGAAAATTACTGTGCAGACACACACACACACACACATATATAATATATATATATAATATATATATATAATATATTAGTGATGTAGGTCACATCCGCACATTTTCTCGTACCCGCATCCACACTTTGGACTGCGGATGTGGACCGTTGAGATAAAATGTCATTAATAAGCGGAAATTATCAAATTCTACTATATTAATAGAACTAGTTCATTGTGCGCAAAATTGATGCAAGCGACAAGACGAGAGGCTGTTCTTGTATGAAGTTACTCTCTTGCAACCTACTTAGATCCACGTTACAAAGCTAAGTTATTTTCACCTAGTACATTAGAACGAGTTAAATCATCACTTGGCAAAGCATTTGAAGAGCTTCAATCTCTTGAATCTGTCGCTTCGCCACCAACCAAAAGAATAAAAGTTTCAGTGACAAAACCAACACCTTCAACAAGCAAATCTATCACAGAATCTGTCTCTCAGTTTCTTGAGTCAAGCAGCAATGACGAGACCTACGCGATGTCAAAAGATGTAGTAAAAATGATCGAGAGCTATCACCAAGAAAAACGCCTGGCTGCATGTGACAATCCTATTAGTTGGTGGAAAAATACGCAGAATATCTATCCATACTTGAGTAAACTTGCAAGGAAACATTAAGCCTGTCCTCCAACAAACGTACCAAGCGAGAGATTATTTAGCAGTGCTGGATTAATATATGATGAAAGGAGAAACAGACTGGCAGCAGAAAAGGCAGAAAAATTAATGTTCCTTAAGCATAACCTTCCTATAATTAAGTTTGAACATTAAACGATGAAAATCTTAGTTTACTTTATTTTAATTACTCATTTATAAATATGCCTAATAAAACTTTAAACTTAATATAAATAGTTATCAAGCTAATTAAAGATCTCTTTCTATAAGGGTGGAGGTTGGGGAAAGAGGTCGGTGGGGTGCATTTGAGTTGGGTTCACGTCCGGCATCCTGGTAACACAATTATGGTTTCTAATTGTGGCTGAAACTCAACAAAATATAACGAATTTATTTGCAGACGAATTCACTAATTGATTTCTATATTAGTTAGATGCTTGATATTATTTTATATGTTCAGAGAAAAGTACAGCAATTATTGTACAATTAATCAATTATACTACATTATAGCTACAGCTCTCTCTATATAATAACTTATTATATACGTTAAACACAACAAATCTCGAATATATCCTAAAAAATAACGAAAATGTAGACATCCGCATCCGCATCCGCGGATGTTGAAATCAAACATCCTCATCCGCATCCTAGGATGTGAAAAAAATGACATCCGCTACATCACTAATATATATATATATATATGCGCCCGGTTAGGTAAGTTGTGATATTTTCGTTAGCTTAAATGAAAATGACGAGCAGAAATACATAATAAACAGTTTGGTAGTCCCGATAATACGTAAGTACTATATATATATATATATATATCGTAAAGAACGACGCTTGTATAGGAGACATTCCGCGCAAGATGAGGAGGGAGAACGAACAAATGAAAAAGTGAGGTAACCACCCGGGAATCGAACCCGGGATCTTCCGATTGCCGGTCAGATATGATAACCACTACACCATGGTCCTCACTCGATCAGAAGTCGTAATTCTCCTACATACGCGCAGAAACCAATGCCCCGAGGGGGGCACCTCCCGCACCTATATATACATTTCAACTGCAAAGAACGCAGTATAATTAACGTAAAAAACGACGCGGAATGTCTCCTATACAAGCGTCGTTCTTTACGTTAATTATACTGCGTGTTCTTTGCAGTTGAAATGTATATACAGTGGTGGGCACCGTTAACCAAAAAGTTAACTTCGATAACGATAATCCGTTAACCCCAATTTTTAACTCCGATAACGAAAATCCGATAATTTTACTACAAAGTTAACGGAAGTTAATGATAACTATTTCTTTACTAACATTTAAAAAAATCAAGGAAAAAAGCTTTAAAACCCATAGAAAATGTTTATTTATGCAAAATCCAACAATAAATAGGTATTTAACTATTTTTATCAAGTTTTGCAACTTTTTTGCTTAACTTTTTTTTTTATTTTTAATAAAAAATGTACTGATTACATGTTTTGAAACCCTTGTAACCACTAACCATTAACTAAATTTTAATTTACCGGAGAATTATTATGGCGGGAACTGAAGTTATGGCGGTTTGAATTCATTCGCGGAGCGGTGATCTTTCGTGAATAACTCCTCGCAGTTAACGTGTTAACGGACTTTAACAGACAAAATATCGAGTTATCGGAAGTTAACTGGTCCGATAACGATAAATGGAAATTAACTTCCGTTAATAGTCTGTTAAAAAAAGTTAACTTTGTTAATTAACTGTTATCGGATTAACGCTTTAGTGCCCAACACTGTGTATATATATATATATATATATATATATATATATATATATATAATAAGTTGGAGCAACAAGCTTATATATAATAAGTTGGAGCAACAAGCTTGACCTTCGTCAGAATAAACAATTCATAATTAAGACTAAAATTTAAGCCTTTTTTGTGGTGTCGGTTAAATTTACTATAATCTATACTTCGGTTTACCTACAAAAGCATAATTCGATAAAGCTGCTCTGTATTGTTCAAAAGTAAATTGAAAATAGTTTATGCTTTAAATAGTTCTCTTTAAAAGTTAACTTTTTCTAGAAAACGATTTAAAGTGTAAACTATTTTCAATTTACTTTTAGACAATACAGAGCAGTTTTATGGATTATATTTTAGGAAGTGTGCTGAAACCCTGTATAGATTATAGTAAATTTTACACACACCAAAGAAAATGTTACCATTTTAGTTATAATTCAGTTTTGTGGCTGACGAAAATATTTTATTAAAGCAAAAAACTGTAAAAAAGAATATACAGGGTGTCCGAGAATTATCTGCACAATTTTTGGCTGTTATTAAAAGTCAACCATGAAGTGTAGAAATTCCATTGTTGTCCCATTTTACAGAGAATCTCATTAAGTTTTTCTGATACCAAGTTTTGACAAGTTTTTTAGAAATTCCAGTGTGTCCGAACATTATCTGTACAATTTCATCTTTTAATAAAATTCTTGATAACACACGTAAAATTCTTAAACAAGGTTATTTAGAATCTGTATTTTCAAAAGTTTCTTTTATTAAAGTAACGTTGTTACAAACATTCGATATGTGCACCATTAGTGATTCGCAAAACATCCAATCGATACTCCAAATGTTGCCATGTACGCTGCAGCATATCCACATCAATTCGCTCAATAGCAGCTGTGATTCTTGCTTTTAAATCATCAATGTCTGTCACCCGCGTACATTTCTAAAATACTTGTCAAAACGTGGTATCAGAAAAAACTTAATGAGATTCTCTGTAAAATGGGACAACACTGGAATTTCTACACTTCATGGTTGACTTTTAATAACAGCCAAATATTGTACAGATAATTCTCGGACACCCTGTATATTCGATACACATTTACGTCATGGCTTTAACATCAGTATTTCGTATAGCTTCCTCCGGCATCAATAATTTCTTGCAATCGTTGCGGCATAGAAGAGGCCAGATTGTAGGGAATGTTTGGTGTTCGGCGTAAGCTCTCCCAACTATTCCTCGTGTGAATTAAAAGTGCTTCAAATGTTCTTTCATTGCGTTGCTCCCATTCGTTAATCATTATTGCCCAAAGGTTTTCAATCGGATTCATATCAGGAGAACGTGGTGGCAGAATTAGATTAATAATCTCTGGCTCCCTTTCCTCCTCCCTTCGTAATTCCCCACCCAACCTCGTTTCCTTCGACATAGCAACGCTTACCTCCATCCTCATTCCACTTCCTTCATTAAACCTATTATCGCTTTTACTGTCCCTTCCTTCCATCCTTCAATGCCAGCGTTCTTAAAGCTAGCACATAAATTATATAATATGGAATCTAACACCTTAGATCTCTACGCATTCATGTTACTTGAAGACGCCTGTGTCTTAGGGGAATCTAAGTGTTGAGAGTGGGCTTGAGGGGTAGTCAATAGATTAATTATTACAGATGACCTTGAACGCTCCAACCATTTAAAAATGATTATTTATTACGCACAACATATGGCATAATACACACATGAATTTAAGTATCTCTTACACTATAGGAATGGAATTGAATCCTACCAGAGTTAAAAAGTCGCAAAATATGATAGATTAGTTTATATTAAGAGGTTACTAAGAGAAAAAGATTTGGGATAGAGCGGAAGGCAGAGAGTATATTTTCCCCGAGTTTCGGTTATTATTAACGCTATATGGATACATTGCTGATGTCCCTGCTGAAGACCTCTGATGGGATGCGGTGTGATCAGAGTGAGAGAGAGAGAGAGAGAGAGAGAGAGAGAGCTTTTAAATCACACCTTTTAAATGGTTTCTGGGTAAGGGCTTCACGTATGTTATTTTAGTCCAGGGTAGTTTATGTGGAGGTGTTAACGTAACTTGCACTTGGGACTGTTAATTGTAAGACAACTACCATAGCTGGGACTGAGACACGTTATCCCCTGCATACTCTATATATATCTATATATAGTATGTCTCTATATATAAATAGATAGAGTGATTAACATAAAGATAATGTGGACGTCATTGATGGGGTTAGAGCAATTATGTGCACCAATCCGAACACACCTCCGCTGCCATAAGGACCGCCCATTTTATACCTAACAGACTAGCTTGGGACGAGACAGAGGCGTGAGACTTCTTGTAAGCACTGTACATGATATGGAACTTGATTTACTTTGATGTACTTGATATGGAACTAATTTGATTAAAAATTATTAATGTGTAATGTATTACATTATGTTGTAATTCTTATTGCAAAATTTATTATGCTTCAATTTGACTATTTTTTTCCATTATTCCTTTGTGTAAGAATAAGTTGTACATGATATAAAACTAATTTGAATAAAATTATTGATGTGTTACATTATGTTGTAATTCTTTTTTTTTTACATTACAATATTACGATAATATATATAAATAATATTTTTTCGGGGGGGGGGGGCACTGATAAGGTTTGGCCTAGGGCCCACAAGCAAGTAAATCCGGCCCTGCCGAGGTTTGCGATGCCGGCGTCCTGCAGTCCGACTACCGCTACTTGACCGTCACAGAAGGGCTCGCCGAGATTGGTGCAGACGTCATATCCGGTGGAACCGTGGTCAGTGGGCAGAGACAATGTTCACAGATGAGTCACGCTTCTCGCTCCAGTTCAATGATGGCCGGGCTCGTGTTTATCGTCGTCAAGGACAGAGATCTGCTGATGTCAACGTTGCTCAACGTCTACCATTTGGAGGAGGAAGTGTGATGGTGTGGGCGAGGATATCCATGAACCACAGAACCCCTCTGTACGTCGTCAACGGAAATTTGACTGGTCAGCGTTATCTCAACGAGATTGTTCAACCTCTGGTAATTCCACTTCTGCAGCGGATTGGACCAGGAGCTTGGTTCCAGGACGACAACGCAAGACCTCATCGTGCCAGGGTGGTGACCGACTTCCTGCAGGAGCAGAACGTTCAGCACATGGATTGGCCTGCATATTCACCCGACTTGTCACCCATTGAGCATGCGTGGGATGAAACTAGGCGGCGCAGTTCGATCACATCACGTCCCTGCCGTCAACCTCCGGCAACTGGCTCAGCGATTAGTCGCAGAATGGCAAGCGATCCCTCAACGTTATTTCCAACGCCTGATGAACAGCATGCGCCAACGTTGTCAAGAATGTGTGAATGCTAACGGTGGCTACACCAGTTACTGAAGCTTCTGCGACTTGTGTGAACATCATTTTGGAGGGTGCATGACTTTTTTTCATCAGGGTAATAAACTAGTGTCAAATCAAAAGTTTTTGTTTTGTGTTTTCTGTCCTTGAGCCATCAAAGAATTATTTTGTCATTAGTCGTCACCATTTTAGCTCGTTAGCTTATATTTATATGCACAAATATTTTTCACCCTTAACTTCTTTTGAGTAGCATATAATCATAATAATCATAATCATAATGAAAGAAGAGCCAAAAATTGTACAGATAATTCTCGGACACCCTGTATATTTATGTTAATATAGAATTTTATTATATTTTTATGTTTGACATCTATAAAAGTATATATGTGACCATGAAAGAACTTTACTTATCCTTAGTTAGAATCTTTTCTTGCAATGTCTACGCTCGTGGAGATGATAATATATGCATTGTTGAAACAAACTAAGAGAAGGTAATAGTTTCAGGAAAAAAATAAAAACTGGCAACATCGAGGCCATCACATGTTTATGGGAATTGTCATATGATATGCTACCAATAAACTCTTATATAGTACTACCTATATACATTATACAGTATACTATATTACGTAATAATTACGATGAACAAATCAATTGCAAATTTCTCTGATTCACGGCCCACCAGTCTTGCTTTAGACTAATGACTGTCATAAGATGGAAAAGGTTTAACATAGTTCGCTTAATAGGTTACCACTTAAAACAATGGATAAACTATCTATTAGTGAGACGACCGTGACTTCCTCGAAATGCGAGCGCGTGAGAGGTTCACTGAGGAATTTGGTCATTAGATTCTTCACGTAGGATATGTATCACAAACAACAATATTGACAACAATTTCCAACAATTACTTAATATCAATCATTGCATTTCAGCAAATAATTTAGACCTGCGTCAAAATAACTTAGGTATCATGCCATGATTTGGGATATTTGTCGAATTAGTCGTTCTCTATAGTCTACAGTATATATTGAGACGGTATAATGTAATGCCCAGCTAATATTATGATGACTAGGATTGCTCCATAACCATCTCAACATCCCGAAACTTGGTCATTCTGCTTCTTAATCATTTGTATTTTAAACACTAAAATGTAGCAGAAGTGACGTAATAATGGACGTCATTGATTGGGTTAGAGCAGTTATGTGCACCAATCCGAATACACCTCCGCTGCCATAAGGACTGCCCATTTTATACCTAACAGACGAGCTTGGGACGAGACAGAGGCGTGAGACTTCTTGTAAGCACTGTACATCTTACACATAGGAATAATGGAAAAATACAATGAAACTGAAGCATAATAAATTTTGCAAGCACAACTATGTGAAGTTCAAAATGACTTTTTCCTGCTTTTTTCTATGGCAAATTTGTCAATGATACTGTTTGTGTCAAGGGATTGTAGGAGGTCCCCAGTGGGCCCCCAGTTACTGGTGGGCCCTAGGCCAATGGCCTATGTTGCCTATTGGAAAATCCGGCCCTGAACCTCGGTCTCGCAGACGATTCCTAATGGTCTGGTTGGACACGTTGGTGCCTCTGGCAGCTCTGAGTTGATCCCGAAGATGCCGTGCGGTCACAAATCGCTGTCGCAACGCCGTTATCATCAGGAAGCGGTCTTCTCGTGCTGTTGTTGATCGGGGTCTTCCAGAACGGGGGCGATTCTGAACAGCATTAGTTGTCCTGAACCTCTGCCAGAGTCTGCCGATAACGCTTTGGCTTGCATTTAGACGCTGAGCCACAGTTCTCTGAGTTTGTCCATCTTGTAGCCAGCCAATGGCCCTTCCCCTGTCTTGGATGCTGAGTTGTCGTCGAACCATCTTCAAATTTCAAGTGATGATGAATGGAAAATGCTCAGCCCTTTTATTGCTAAAATTGGCATGCATGGAATGACACTCATGCAAAACACGTGCAAATGGTGCATGAGGTGTCACAATGGGTGTTTCGAGGCAGTTTGTCAGTTTAGTCTGACTAAGTTCGTGCTTCAAATCTATGAAAAGGAAATCTGGGTTAACTTAAAAAGTTTCTAAAGATAAGTGCAATGATTGCATGTCCCATAATAACGTGATGTCTATAGTCCAAATGACAACCCAAAGGGGGATATTCTAACCCTATCTGGCTTAAAAAGACATACTTACAAAAATGATCAAAAAATTTCCTTTGACCCTTAAATTCTTTAGAGTAGTATATATGGCAACTGCATTTTTCTAAAGACTGGGACAGCTCTCTGAAAACCGGGACGTATGGACACCCTAGATACAGTACAAGTATTTTTCACTGTTCTCGAATAAAAAATTCACCCTGTATATACGATCATCACAACATACACTTATTTACAGTATTTATCAGTAAATCAATTATGACACTTCAATATTAATCATTGGTTTCTCTTAAAGTTTTAAAAGCCAAAGAAAATATTATTATTAAATTTAAGGACGAACTCCTTCATTTAGGGTGAATTAATTAATTAAGTTAATAAACAAATTAAGGTTCCAATTGGTTAATATATCTAATTATGTAATAGGGACAAAGCAAGTTATATCCACAGAAAATATTTAGATAGTTGAGAGTCCAGCCATTTAAAGAGGTCAGTATTTAAACGTCAGCCAGGCGTTTAAATACTGGCGGCTTCATTGATTCAAGCTCCGAAGGGGTTCATGGACTGTTGCGTTATTTACTTTTAATGTAACTTAACTACGTTATTTAGTTTGAAATTAGAAAACCATAATAAATTCTTAATTACGAGGGTGGAAATGAACGCATTTACACTCTAATTTTAATATTACTTTTTACACTGATTTACGTCTTCGACATGCGAGAGATATTTGGCAGAAAAATTATGATAGCCCAATTACAGCAGCACTCCACTGTATATCTACATAAATTAACCTAACTGTATTTAAAGAAAACAGTAACGCT
Organism: Bathynomus jamesi; assembly: GCA_023014485.1. Classification (NCBI taxonomy): domain Eukaryota; kingdom Metazoa; phylum Arthropoda; class Malacostraca; order Isopoda; family Cirolanidae; genus Bathynomus; species Bathynomus jamesi. The sequence goes on from JAJOZX010014375.1 coordinate 12,027, forward strand.
GGACGTACAGTTAGGTTAGATTTACATTTCAAAATTCTAAAAATGCATAAATTATAAACAAAAAGCACCACATTTAGGCTAAACTAACTAAGATAGAACCACTATTGTTGTTGAAAATCAGTTTGCGAAATTTGAGTAGATTAATTTACATTTATGTATGACAAAAAAAAATTAAATTTAAAGTTCCTAAATTGTAGTGGTAAAAGTTACCATATTATTATTTATAAATAATTATATTTAAAAAATTATAGAAGACTACCTTAAATTTCCATTTTCTTTTAATTGAAGTGAGCGGAGTCAATCAGGTATTTTTCACTATATAAAAATAATTTTAGTTTAACTACTTTTTAATTACTTTTAAATCTTTATGAATTCTATAAAAAGCGTTTGCAATACCTTTTGTCATCTATAATTAACCCTTGAAAATGACTAAAACAGATGGATTTTGTTTTTGGAAATATTGATCCATCAAATGTAATGTGTTCATGCATACGACATAAGACAGTATTTCTGAAATAGTTAAGCATACTTACCTGGCACAAAGGATACCACGATCGAGAAGGTGGTTTCTTCAAGGCGAGGCTCATCATTGCACTTCGATGTTTCTGACCCTTGCGATTATCCCAAATGTGGATAACTCGAGTGCGTAATTTTTGGTAGCAGGGGACTGCGTTCGCGCTATCCCCTTATAATAAGATCTAAAGTTTGTTATCAAGTAAGTTATTTATTGTCATGGTGGTTAAACTAGTTTTTCCTCGAATCTTCGTCCTATTAAGCTCTAGTGTTAAATAATGTACGTTAATGTAATTTGATTATTTTTTTATAAGTTTAATAGGTAATAAATCCAGAAAATGCAATAAGTTTATTAGAAGCAAGATTTCGACCTACTGTAAGTTCTTCATCAAGTGTGATTGGAAAGGGAGAAATTATACTGCAGGAAAATAAATTTTATATAAAAATAATGGCAAAATAAAGGACATTTTATAATGGAGTTTTGACAGGCTTGGAAAATTACTGTGCATTATATATATGGTATTTGTCATTTACCATTACTTATTCGGACTATAGTGGATTTAATTATCCCAGAAGAGTTCCTTGTTCCATGCACTGTCTGTGTGTATCATAAAAAACTCAGGGGACCATTCTGAGTTCATTCCCATATATATATATATATATATATATATATATATGAAAAATTATTTCACGAAAGTGACACGTGAAAAGTATTTATGATGAATAAAACCACGAAGGAAAAAGAAACACAAAGGGGTGCTCAAGCGCTTTCGTCTAATGACATCCTCAGGAACACTGGAGTGAAAGGACAGATCAAGGCAATATATAGGTTACAAAAATAAACATACATACATACACATTCACATATATATACATATATATATATATACATATATATATATATATAAATATATACATATATATAGTAAGCATAGAAAAAAATTGTGGGAGGAGCCAACATTTATATGGTCACAGAAAAATAAAGAAATAAAAATAAATATAAATATAAATTGAGAAAAAATTAATTACAAAATAGTGCCTTAGTGATATATATGTCACAGCCTAAATAATCATAAAGAAATAAACAGGCAAATAAAAAAAACCCATAAATACATATACATACATATATATATATATATATACATATATATACACATATATACATATATATATATATATATATAAAGACACTTTTAGCACTTTGGCCGACCTTCCATATAAATTCAAATGGCTTTTTTATGGAACAGGTCACAAAAGAATAAAGAAATAAAAATAAATATAAATATTGTAAGTAGAGTCTACCAATTCAAGCTCAAGAGGGAGGTTTTACAATCGATTTAATAGATGCTGCCAAAATGATATATATGTCACATTATTAAAAAAAAAAAAATTGAAAGATAAATTTTAAGAGAGGCACACCAATTTATAAGGGAAAAAATTACCACATATGCATATTATAGTCACAAACGAATACAAAAGTACAAATAAATATAAATTGGAAAACAAAATGATCCCTAGATGATATAAAGAACAATAAAATATATATACAACCTATTTTCGGTATATATACGAAATATAAACGCAATATATACAGAATATATATATATATATATATATATGCATAAGGGAAAAAAATTACCAAATTTGTTTTTATAATTATATAATTATAATATATATAATTATATATATATATAATTATAATTATATATATATATATGTATATATGTGTATATATATGTATATATATATATATATGTATGTATATGTATTTATGGGTTTTTTTTATTTGCCTGTTTATTTCTTTATGATTATTTAGGCTGTGACATATATATCACTAAGGCACTATTTTGTAATTAATTTTTTCTCAATTTATATTTATATTTATTTTTATTTCTTTATTTTTCTGTGACCATATAAATGTTGGCTCCTCCCACAATTTTTTTCTATGCTTACTATATATATGTATATATTTATATATATATATATATATGTATATATATTATATGTATATATGTGAATGTGTATGTATGTATGTTTATTTTTGTAACCTATATATTGCCTTGATCTGTCCTTTCACTCCAGTGTTCCTGAGGATGTCATTAGACGAAAGCGCTTGAGCACCCCTTTGTGTTTCTTTTTCCTTCGTGGTTTTATTCATCATATATATATATATATATATATATATATATGCGCCCGGTTAGGTAAGTTGTGATATTTTCGTTAGCTTAAATGAAAATGACGAGCAGAAATACATAATAAACAGTTTGGTAGTCCCGATAATACGTAATACTATATATATATATATATATATATATCGTAAAGAACGACGCTTGTATAGGAGACATTCCGCGCAAGATGAGGAGGGAGAACGAACAAATGAAAAAGTGAGGTAACCACCCGGGAATCGAACCTGGGATCTTCCGATTGCCGGTCAGATATGATAACCACTACACCATGGTCCTCACTCGATCAGAAGTCGTAATTCTCCTACATACGCGCAGAAACCAATGCCCCGAGGGAGGCACCTCCCGCATGCCGCACCTATATATACATTTCAACTGCAAAGAACGCAGTATAATTAACGTAAAGAACGACGCGGAATGTCTCCTATACAAGCGTCGTTCTTTACGTTAATTATACTGCGTGTTCTTTGCAGTTGAAATGTGGTGGGCACCGTTAACCAAAAAGTTAACTTCGATAACGATAATCCGTTAACCCCAATTTTTAACTCCGATAACGATAATCCGATAATTTTACTACAAAGTTAACGGAAGTTAACGATAATCTGTTAATGATAACTATTTCTTTACTAACATTTAAGAAAATCAAGGAAAAAAGCTTTAAAACCCATAGAAAATGTTTATTTATGCAAAATCCAACAATAAATAGGTATTTAACTATTTTTACATGTTTTGAAATCCTTGTAACCACTAACCATTAACTAAATTTTAATTTACCAGAGAATTATTATGGCGGGAACTGAAGTTATGGCGGTTTGAATTCATTCGCGGAGCGGTGATCTTTCGTGAATAACTCCTCGCAGTTAACGTGTTAACGGACTTTAACAGACAAAATATCGAGTTATCGGAAGTTAACTGGTCCGATAACGATAAATGGAAATTAAATTCCGTTAATAGTCTGTTAAAAAAAGTTAACTTCGTTAATTAACTGTTATCGGATTAACGCTTTAGTGCCCAACACTGTGTGTGTGTATATATATATATATATATATATATATATATACTGTATAATAAGTTGGAGCAACAAGCTTGACCTTCGTCAGAATAAACAATTCATAATTAAGACTAAAATTTAAGCCTTTTTTGTGGTGTCGGTTAAATTTACTATAATCTATACTTCGGTTTACCTACAAAAGCATAATTCGATAAAGCTGCTCTGTATTGTTCAAAAGTAAATTGAAAATAGTTTATGCTTTAAATAGTTCTCTTTAAAAGTTAACTTTTTCTAGAAAACGATTTAAAGTGTAAACTATTTTCAATTTACTTTTAGATAATACAGAGCAGTTTTATGGATTATATTTTAGGAAGTGTGCTGAAACCCTGTATAGATTATAGTAAATTTTACACACCAAAGAAAATGTTACCATTTTAGTTATAATTCAGTTTTGTGGCTGACGAAAATATTTTATTAAAGCAAAAAACTGTAAAAAAGAATATACTTAATGAGATTCTCTGTAAAATGGGACAACACTGGAATTTCTACACTTCATGGTTGACTTTTAATAACAGCCAAATATTGTACAGATAATTCTCGGACACCCTGTATATCAGTTCACGAAAGTCTGGTCTGGAAGCAGCATCTTGGAACACAATGGCATATTTTCATTGAGGGTTAGTGTTTTAATAAAACTGCAAAAACAAATATTTTTCTTAAGAGTAAATGACGTATGAACTATTTACCTTTCAATATCTTTGTGTATATCTTACTTTCTGCCTTTTCTTCACTGCCTTTTATAGTTAACATCGGGAATGTTTGTCTTCTTCCCCCACAATTCGTTGGAAAATTATATATATACAGGGTGTCCGAGAATTATCTGTATAATTTTTGGCTCTTCTTTCATTATGATTATGATTATTATGATTATATGCTACTCAAAAGAAGTTAAGGGTGAAAAATATTTGTGCATATAAATATAAGCTAACGAGCTAAAATGGTGACGACTAATGACAAAATAATTCTTTGATGGCTCAAGGACAGAAAACACAAAACAAAAACTTTTGATTTGACACTAGTTTATTACCCTGATGAAAAAAAGTCATGCACCCTCCAAAATGATGTTCACACAAGTCGCAGAAGCTTCAGTAACTGGTGTAGCCACCGTTAGCATTCACACATTCTTGACAACGTTGGCGCATGCTGTTCATCAGGCGTTGGAAATAACGTTGAGGGATCGCTTGCCATTCTGCGACTAATCGCTGATCCAGTTGCCGGAGGTTGACGGCAGGGACGTGATGTGATCGAACTCGCCGCCCTAGTTCATCCCACGCATGCTCAATGGGTGACAAGTCGGGTGAATATGCAGGCCAATCCATGTGCTGAACGTTCTGCTCCTGCAGGAAGTCGGTCACCACCCTGGCACGATGAGGTCTTGCGTTGTCGTCCTGGAACCAAGCTCCTGGTCCAATCCGCTGCAGAAGTGGAATTACCAGAGGTTGAACAATCTCGTTGAGATAACGCTGACCAGTCAAATTTCCGTTGACGACGTACAGAGGGGTTCTGTGGTTCATGGATATCCTCGCCCACACCATCACACTTCCTCCTCCAAATGGTAGACGTTGAGCAACGTTGACATCAGCAGATCTCTGTCCTTGACGACGATAAACACGAGCCCGGCCATCATTGAACTGGAGCGAGAAGCGTGACTCATCTGTGAACATTGTCTCTGTCCACTGACCACGGTTCCACCGGATATGACGTCTGCACCAATCTCGGCGAGCCCTTCTGTGACGGTCAAGTAGCGGTGGTCGGACTGCAGGACGCCGTCATCGCAAACCTCGGCAGGGCCGGATTTACTTGCTTGTGGGCCCTAGGCCAAACCTTATCAGTGCCCCCCCACCAAAATGTTATATATATATATATATATATATATATATATCGTAATATTGTAATGTAAAAAAAAAAAGAATTACAACATAATGTAACACATCAATAATTTTATTCAAATTAGTTTTATATCATGTACAACTTATTCTTACACAAAGGAATAATGGAAAAAAATAGTCAAATTGAAGAATAATAAATTTTGCAATAAGAATTACAACATAATGTAATACATTACACATTAATAATTTTTAATCAAATTAGTTCCATATCAAGTACATCAAAGTAAATCAAGTTCCATATCATGTACATCTTACACATAGGAATAATGGAAAAATACAATGAAACTGAAGCATAATAAATTTTGCAAGCACAACTATGTGAAGTTCAAAATGACTTTTTCCTGCTTTTTTCCATGGCAAATTTGTCAATGATACTGTTTGTGTCAAGGGATTGTAGGAGGTCCCCAGTGGGCCCCCAGTTACTGGTGGGCCCTAGGCCAATGGCCTATGTTGCCTATTGGAAAATCCGGCCCTGAACCTCGGTCTCGCAGACGATTCCTAATGGTCTGGTTGGACACGTTGGTGCCTCTGGCAGCTCTGAGTTGATCCCGAAGATGCCGTGCGGTCACAAATCGCTGTCGCAACGCCGTTATCATCAGGAAGCGGTCTTCTCGTGCTGTTGTTGATCGGGGTCTTCCAGAACGGGGGCGATTCTGAACAGCATTAGTTGTCCTGAACCTCTGCCAGAGTCTGCCGATAACGCTTTGGCTTGCATTTAGACGCTGAGCGACAGTTCTCTGAGTTTGTCCATCTTGTAGCCAGCCAATGGCCCTTCCCCTGTCTTGGATGCTGAGTTGTCGTCGAACCATCTTCAAATTTCAAGTGATGATGAATGGAAAATGCTCAGCCCTTTTATTGCTGAAATTGGCATGCATGGAATGACACTCATGCAAAACACGTGCAAATGGTGCATGAGGTGTCACAATGGGTGTTTGGAGGCAGTTTGTCAGTTTAGTCTGACTAAGTTCGTGCTTCAAATCTATGAAAAGGAAATCTGGGTTAACTTAAAAAGTTTCTAAAGATAAGTGCAATGATTGCATGTCCCATAATAACGTGATGTCTATAGTCCAAATGACAACCCAAAGGGGGATATTCTAACCCTATCTGGCTTAAAAAGACATACTTACAAAAATGATCAAAAAATTTCCTTTGACCCTTAAATTCTTTAGAGTAGTATATATGGCAACTGCATTTTTCTAAAGACTGTGACAGCTCTCTGAAAACCGGGACGTATGGACACCCTAGAATCAGTACAAGTATTTTTCACTGTTCTCGAATAAAAAATTCACCCTGTATATACGATCATCACAACATACACTTATTTACAGTATTTATCAGTAAATCAATTATGACACTTCAATATTAATCATTGGTTTCCCTTAAAGTTTTAAAAGCCAAAGAAAATATTATTATTAAATTTAAGGACGAACTCCTTCATTTAGGGTGAATTAATTAATTAAGTTATATTAACCAATTGGAACCTTAATTTGTTTATTATCTAATTATGTAATAGGGACAAAGCAAGTTATATCCACAGAAAATATTTAGATAGTTGAGAGTCCAGCCATTTAAAGAGGTCAGTATTTAAACGTCAGCCAGGCGTTTAAATACTGGCGGCTTCATTGATTCAAGCTCCGAAGGGGTTCATGGACTGTTGCGTTATTGTTATTTACTTTTAATGTAACTTAACTACGTTATTTAGTTTGAAATTAGAAAACCATAATAAATTCTTAATTACGAGGGTGGAAATGAACGCATTTACACTCTAATTTTAATATTACTTTTTACACTGATTTACGTCTTCGACATGCGAGAGATATTTGGCAGAAAAATTATGATAGCCCAATTACAGCAGCACTCCACTGTATATCTACATAAATTAACCTAACTGTATTTAAAGAAAACAGTAACGCAGGACGTACAGTTAGGTTAGATTTACATTTCAAAATAGGTTAGATTTACATTTCAAAATTCTAAAAATGCATCAATTATAAACAAAAAGCACCACATTTAGGCTAAACTAACTAAGATAGAACCACTATTGTTGTTGAAAACCAGTTTGCGAAATTTGAGTAGATTAATTTACATTTATGTATGACAAAAAAAAATTAAATTTAAAGTTCCTAAATTGTAGTGGTAAAAAGTTACCATATTATTATTTATAAATAATTATATTTAAAAAATTATAGAAGACTACCTTAAATTTCCATTTTCTTTTAATTGAAGTGAGCGGAGTCAATCAGGTATTTTTCACTATATAAAAATAATTTTAGTTTAACTACTTTTTAATTACTTTTAAATCTTTATGAATTCTATAAAGAGCGTTTGCAATACCTTTTGTCATCTATAATTAACCCTTGAAAATGACTAAAACAGATGGATTTTGTTTTTGGAAATATTGATCCATCAAATGTAATGTGTTCATGCATACGACATAAGACAGTATTTCTGAAATAGTTAAGCATACTTACCTGGCACAAAGGATACCACGATCGAGAAGGTGGTTCTTCAAGGCGAGGCTCATCATTGCACTTCGATGTTTCTGACCCTTGCGATTATCCCAAATGTGGATAACTCGAGTGCGTAATTTTTGGTAGCAGGGGACTGCGTTCGCGCTATCCCCTTATAATAAGATCTAAAGTTTGTATCAAGTAAGTTATTTATTGTCATGGTGGTTAAACTAGTTTTTCCTCGAATCTTCGTCCTATTAAGCTCTAGTGTTAAATAATGTACGTTAATGTAATTTGATTATTTTTTTATAAGTTTAATAGGTAATAAATCCAGAAAATGCAATAAGTTTATTAGAAGCAAGATTTCGACCTACTGTAAGTTCTTCATCAAGTGTGATTGGAAAGGGAGAAATTATACTGCAGGAAAATAAATTTTATATAAAAATAATGGCAAAATAAAGGACATTTTATAATGGAGTTTTGACAGGCTTGGAAAATTACTGTGCATATATATATGGTATTTGTCATTTACCATTACTTATTCGGACTATAGTGGATTTAATTATCCCAGAAGAGTTCCTTGTTCCATGCACTGTCTGTGTGTATCATAAAAAACTCAGGGGACCATTCTGAGTTCATTCCCATATATATATATATATATATATATATAATATATATATGCGCCCGGTTAGGTAAGTTGTGATATTTTCGTTAGCTTAAATGAAAATGACGAGCAGAAATACATAATAAACAGTTTGGTAGTCCCGATAATACGTAAGTACTATATATATATATATATATATATATCGTAAAGAACGACGCTTGTATAGGAGACATTCCGCGCAAGATGAGGAGGGAGAACGAACAAATGAAAAAGTGAGGTAACCACCCGGGAATCGAACCTGGGATCTTCCGATTGCCGGTCAGATATGATAACCACTACACCATGGTCCTCACTCGATCAGAAGTCGTAATTCTCCTACATACGCGCAGAAACCAATGCCCCGAGGGAGGCACCTCCCGCATGCCGCACCTATATATACATTTCAACTGCAAAGAACGCAGTATAATTAACGTAAAGAACGACGCGGAATGTCTCCTATACAAGCGTCGTTCTTTACGTTAATTATACTGCGTGTTCTTTGCAGTTGAAATGTGTATATACAGTGGTGGGCACCGTTAACCAAAAAGTTAACTTCGATAACGATAATCCGTTAACCCCAATTTTTAACTCCGATAACGATAATCCGATAATTTTACTACAAAGTTAACGGAAGTTAACGATAATCTGTTAATGATAACTATTTCTTTACTAACATTTAAAAAAATCAAGGAAAAAAGCTTTAAAACCCATAGAAAATGTTTATTTATGCAAAATCCAACAATAAATAGGTATTTAACTATTTTTACATGTTTTGAAATCCTTGTAACCACTAACCATTAACTAAATTTTAATTTACCAGAGAATTATTATGGCGGGAACTGAAGTTATGGCGGTTTGAATTCATTCGCGGAGCGGTGATCTTTCGTGAATAACTCCTCGCAGTTAACGTGTTAACGGACTTTAACAGACAAAATATCGAGTTATCGGAAGTTAACTGGTCCGATAACGATAAATGGAAATTAAATTCCGTTAATAGTCTGTTAAAAAAAGTTAACTTCGTTAATTAACTGTTATCGGATTAACGCTTTAGTGCCCAACACTGTGTGTGTGTATTATATATATATATATATATACTGTATAATAAGTTGGAGCAACAAGCTTGACCTTCGTCAGAATAAACAATTCATAATTAAGACTAAAATTTAAGCCTTTTTTGTGGTGTCGGTTAAATTTACTATAATCTATACTTCGGTTTACCTACAAAAGCATAATTCGATAAAGCTGCTCTGTATTGTTCAAAAGTAAATTGAAAATAGTTTATGCTTTAAATAGTTCTCTTTAAAAGTTAACTTTTTCTAGAAAACGATTTAAAGTGTAAACTATTTTCAATTTACTTTTAGATAATACAGAGCAGTTTTATGGATTATATTTTAGGAAGTGTGCTGAAACCCTGTATAGATTATAGTAAATTTTACACACCAAAGAAAATGTTACCATTTTAGTTATAATTCAGTTTTGTGGCTGACGAAAATATTTTATTAAAGCAAAAAACTGTAAAAAAGAATATACTTAATGAGATTCTCTGTAAAATGGGACAACACTGGAATTTCTACACTTCATGGTTGACTTTTAATAACAGCCAAATATTGTACAGATAATTCTCGGACACCCTGTATATCAGTTCACGAAAGTCTGGTCTGGAAGCAGCATCTTGGAACACAATGGCATATTTTCATTGAGGGTTAGTGTTTTAATAAAACTGCAAAAACAAATATTTTTCTTAAGAGTAAATGACGTATGAACTATTTACCTTTCAATATCTTTGTGTATATCTTACTTTCTGCCTTTTCTTCACTGCCTTTTATAGTTAACATCGGGAATGTTTGTCTTCTTCCCCCACAATTCGTTGGAAAATTATATATATACAGGGTGTCCGAGAATTATCTGTACAATTTTTGGCTCTTCTTTCATTATGATTATGATTATTATGATTATATGCTACTCAAAAGAAGTTAAGGGTGAAAAATATTTGTGCATATAAATATAAGCTAACGAGCTAAAATGGTGACGACTAATGACAAAATAATTCTTTGATGGCTCAAGGACAGAAAACACAAAACAAAAACTTTTGATTTGACACTAGTTTATTACCCTGATGAAAAAAAGTCATGCACCCTCCAAAATGATGTTCACACAAGTCGCAGAAGCTTCAGTAACTGGTGTAGCCACCGTTAGCATTCACACATTCTTGACAACGTTGGCGCATGCTGTTCATCAGGCGTTGGAAATAACGTTGAGGGATCGCTTGCCATTCTGCGACTAATCGCTGAGCCAGTTGCCGGAGGTTGACGGCAGGGACGTGATGTGATCGAACTCGCCGCCCTAGTTCATCCCACGCATGCTCAATGGGTGACAAGTCGGGTGAATATGCAGGCCAATCCATGTGCTGAACGTTCTGCTCCTGCAGGAAGTCGGTCACCACCCTGGCACGATGAGGTCTTGCGTTGTCGTCCTGGAACCAAGCTCCTGGTCCAATCCGCTGCAGAAGTGGAATTACCAGAGGTTGAACAATCTCGTTGAGATAACGCTGACCAGTCAAATTTCCGTTGACGACGTACAGAGGGGTTCTGTGGTTCATGGATATCCTCGCCCACACCATCACACTTCCTCCTCCAAATGGTAGACGTTGAGCAACGTTGACATCAGCAGATCTCTGTCCTTGACGACGATAAACACGAGCCCGGCCATCATTGAACTGGAGCGAGAAGCGTGACTCATCTGTGAACATTGTCTCTGTCCACTGACCACGGTTCCACCGGATATGACGTCTGCACCAATCTCGGCGAGCCCTTCTGTGACGGTCAAGTAGCGGTGGTCGGACTGCAGGACGCCGTCATCGCAAACCTCGGCAGGGCCGGATTTACTTGCTTGTGGGCCCTAGGCCAAACCTTATCAGTGCCCCCCCACCAAAATGTTATATATATATATATATATATATATATATCGTAATATTGTAATGTAAAAAAAAAAAGAATTACAACATAATGTAACACATCAATAATTTTATTCAAATTAGTTTTATATCATGTACAACTTATTCTTACACAAAGGAATAATGGAAAAAAATAGTCAAATTGAAGAATAATAAATTTTGCAATAAGAATTACAACATAATGTAATACATTACACATTAATAATTTTTAATCAAATTAGTTCCATATCAAGTACATCAAAGTAAATCAAGTTCCATATCATGTACATCTTACACATAGGAATAATGGAAAAATACAATGAAACTGAAGCATAATAAATTTTGCAAGCACAACTATGTGAAGTTCAAAATGACTTTTTCCTGCTTTTTTCCATGGCAAATTTGTCAATGATACTGTTTGTGTCAAGGGATTGTAGGAGGTCCCCAGTGGGCCCCCAGTTACTGGTGGGCCCTAGGCCAATGGCCTATGTTGCCTATTGGAAAATCCGGCCCTGAACCTCGGTCTCGCAGACGATTCCTAATGGTCTGGTTGGACACGTTGGTGCCTCTGGCAGCTCTGAGTTGATCCCGAAGATGCCGTGCGGTCACAAATCGCTGTCGCAACGCCGTTATCATCAGGAAGCGGTCTTCTCGTGCTGTTGTTGATCGGGGTCTTCCAGAACGGGGGCGATTCTGAACAGCATTAGTTGTCCTGAACCTCTGCCAGAGTCTGCCGATAACGCTTTGGCTTGCATTTAGACGCTGAGCGACAGTTCTCTGAGTTTGTCCATCTTGTAGCCAGCCAATGGCCCTTCCCCTGTCTTGGATGCTGAGTTGTCGTCGAACCATCTTCAAATTTCAAGTGATGATGAATGGAAAATGCTCAGCCCTTTTATTGCTGAAATTGGCATGCATGGAATGACACTCATGCAAAACACGTGCAAATGGTGCATGAGGTGTCACAATGGGTGTTTGGAGGCAGTTTGTCAGTTTAGTCTGACTAAGTTCGTGCTTCAAATCTATGAAAAGGAAATCTGGGTTAACTTAAAAAGTTTCTAAAGATAAGTGCAATGATTGCATGTCCCATAATAACGTGATGTCTATAGTCCAAATGACAACCCAAAGGGGGATATTCTAACCCTATCTGGCTTAAAAAGACATACTTACAAAAATGATCAAAAAATTTCCTTTGACCCTTAAATTCTTTAGAGTAGTATATATGGCAACTGCATTTTTCTAAAGACTGGGACAGCTCTCTGAAAACCGGGACGTATGGACACCCTAGAATCAGTACAAGTATTTTTCACTGTTCTCGAATAAAAAATTCACCCTGTATATACGATCATCACAACATACACTTATTTACAGTATTTATCAGTAAATCAATTATGACACTTCAATATTAATCATTGGTTTCCCTTAAAGTTTTAAAAGCCAAAGAAAATATTATTATTAAATTTAAGGACGAACTCCTTCATTTAGGGTGAATTAATTAATTAAGTTATATTAACCAATTGGAACCTTAATTTGTTTATTATCTAATTATGTAATAGGGACAAAGCAAGTTATATCCACAGAAAATATTTAGATAGTTGAGAGTCCAGCCATTTAAAGAGGTCAGTATTTAAACGTCAGCCAGGCGTTTAAATACTGGCGGCTTCATTGATTCAAGCTCCGAAGGGGTTCATGGACTGTTGCGTTATTGTTATTTACTTTTAATGTAACTTAACTACGTTATTTAGTTTGAAATTAGAAAACCATAATAAATTCTTAATTACGAGGGTGGAAATGAACGCATTTACACTCTAATTTTAATATTACTTTTTACACTGATTTACGTCTTCGACATGCGAGAGATATTTGGCAGAAAAATTATGATAGCCCAATTACAGCAGCACTCCACTGTATATCTACATAAATTAACCTAACTGTATTTAAAGAAAACAGTAACGCAGGACGTACAGTTAGGTTAGATTTACATTTCAAAATAGGTTAGATTTACATTTCAAAATTCTAAAAATGCATCAATTATAAACAAAAAGCACCACATTTAGGCTAAACTAACTAAGATAGAACCACTATTGTTGTTGAAAACCAGTTTGCGAAATTTGAGTAGATTAATTTACATTTATGTATGACAAAAAAAAATTAAATTTAAAGTTCCTAAATTGTAGTGGTAAAAAGTTACCATATTATTATTTATAAATAATTATATTTAAAAAATTATAGAAGACTACCTTAAATTTCCATTTTCTTTTAATTGAAGTGAGCGGAGTCAATCAGGTATTTTTCACTATATAAAAATAATTTTAGTTTAACTACTTTTTAATTACTTTTAAATCTTTATGAATTCTATAAAGAGCGTTTGCAATACCTTTTGTCATCTATAATTAACCCTTGAAAATGACTAAAACAGATGGATTTTGTTTTTGGAAATATTGATCCATCAAATGTAATGTGTTCATGCATACGACATAAGACAGTATTTCTGAAAAAGTTAAGCATACTTACCTGGCACAAAGGACACCACGATCGAGAAGGTGGTTCCTTCAGGGTGAGGCTCATCATTGCACTTCGATGATGCTGACCCTTGCGATTATCCCAAATGTGGATACCTCGAGTGCGTAATTTTTGGTAGCAGGGGACTGCGTTCGCGCTATCCCCTTATAATAAGATCTAAAATTTGTTATCAAGTGAGTTATTTATTGTCTTGGTGGTTAAACTAGTTTTTCCTCGAATCTTCGTCCTATTAAGCTCTAGTGTTAAATAATGTACGTTAATGTAATTTGATTATTTTTTTATAAGTTTAAGTTTAATAGGTAATAAATCCAGAAAATGCAATAAGTTTATTAGAAGCAAGATTTCGACCTACTGTAAGTTCTTCATCAAGCGTGATTGGAAAGGGAGAAATTATACTGCAGGAAAATAAATTTTATATAAAAATAATGGCAAAATAAAGGACATTTTATAATGGAGTTTTGACAAGCTTGGAAAATTACTGTGCACACACATATACACACACACACACATATATCCGCACATTTTCTCGCATCCGCATCCGCACTTTGGACTGCGGATCTCGTGCGGATGTGGACCGTTGAGATAAAATGTCATTAATAAGCGGAAATTATCAAATTCTACTATATTAATAGAACTAGTTCATTGTGCGCAAAATTGATGCAAGCGACAAGACGAGAGGCTGTTCTTGTATGAAGTTACTCTCTTGCAACCTACTTAGATCCAGGGGTGCAGTGCCAATTTTATAGGTGCCGGAGCTCTGGTGGACCTGACAAAAGCCTGCCATTTCCTATCCTGTTTCTATATATGCCACACGATGACTAAGTATTTCGTGTTTGCACTCACTCACTAAACTGTTGATAATTAATGGAGACAATTTTTTTGTTGCTTGTTATGGTAATTCCTCCAAACTTCCTCTTGCAGAGGTGCCGGAGCGGCGCTCCGGTGAGCTCCAGCAGCACTGCACCCCTGCTTAGATCCACGTTACAAAGCTAAGTTATTTTCACCTAGTACATTAGAACGAGTTAAATCATCACTTGGCAAAGCAGTTGAAGAGCTTCAATCTCTTGAATCTGTCGCTTCGCCACCCACCAAAAGAATAAAAGTTTCAGTGACAAAACCAACACCTTCAACAAGCAAATCTATCACAGAATCTGTGTCTCAGTTTCTTCAGTCAAGCAGCAATGACGAGACCTACGCGATGTCAAAAGATGTAGTAAAAATGATCGAGAGCTATCACCAAGAAAAACGCCTGGCTGCATGTGACAATAGGGTGTGTCAATTTGGGAGGTGAAAATTAATTTTTGCCAATTCCTTCACTGAGGGGTTTTAAAAATATGTTTTTGGATGTGAAGAATTCAAATCTGCTATTATTTTTGTGATTGCTCAACACTTAGCTTGGTAAATCTACGTTTGATTAAAAAGCACATAAATTGCTCTCGGAAAACAACATTTATTAATTTTAGCTTCTCAAAATGTCAGGTAATGCTATAAAAATTTTAGTTTCTCTGCATAAAACATATCCTAGTAATCATAAAACATATCCTTGTAATCATAAAACAACATTAGAAAGTAATGACATCAGTAAAAAAAAATATTTAAACAACAAGTTTCATCAAGTCTTGCTTTGATTCGTTCTTGGACATCAGCCGCCGACTTGCTTCTTGGCCTCTGATATAGCCCTCACGTTTCTCATGTGTATACACCCTGCCTGCTGCCTCTGTGACTTGTTTCACACACCTCTTTATTGACTGAGCATGACAGGACCACTGTGGAACTTGCATAGGCTTGTCAAAGAACTTCTTTACTTCCGCTGTAGTCAGTTTACATGTCAAAGGAGGTTCAAATACCCCGTCAGACCAGTCTGTCAGCTCCAACACGGAAGAAGCACTGGGGTTGATGGAAGGTGTCTTCCTGGGACGTACAGAAAGATCTTCAAGTGTGTCATCATCTCCACCCCTCATGTCAACAATCTTTTGGACACCAGCTCTCCTCTCCTCACTGTCATCTGAGCACAAGAGTGTCTGGATTATCATTTCGCTGAATGCATACCATGCTGAGCGCTTGATGGTTGGCAAAACAGCATCCACTACAGCCTTCTTTTGCAGCCTAACTAGCCGCAGCTGAAACGAGATGTGGCGTGGGCCTTCCACCCAAGAGTGTTTTACTTTGATGTTGAACCAACAGGGGTAGTACACACCAACAATGTATTCCACTATCAGTCTTAAGTTGTTGAGGGTTTTGCCTTTAAGGCCATGTTTTGAAACCCATATGCGACAAAGCCTGTTTGCTGTTGTCAACCACCTTGAATGGCTCACTGGACCAATTTCAAGAAGGGCCAGATCTGTGGGAAGTTCTCCTGTCCTTATGGCCTGTGTGATCCTATACCCGTACGCTTGATCAGTAGAGAGATCCTTTACGACATTGTCACTCAGTGAAGTAAGAGGCTCTCCAATTGAGAGTTTGGTGAATGAAGGATCAATTTCAAGTTCGGTTGCAGTGTCTAGCATCTTGCCAATGTTACCTGTCCACTTGTTGTTAGACAAGGTCTTCCCATCCAGTGCTGTGATCAAGTGTCGCAGGGGTAACTCGTTAGTGTGGAGGGCACAAACCAACCAGATCAGCTTACGGCAAAGCTTGACCTCTACCCAATGCATGGAACCACCCTCCCAGCCAGTGTTAACATTTGTAGAATCACCTCCAATGGCCTGCAGGCTTTTATCAATGCCCTTCTTCTTCATGAAATCTACAAGATTATCAGCAATAACTTCAGCAGGTTTTTTTCTCGTTGAGCCTTTCTCAGGAGTGAAGTGGTAGAGATATCTTCCACCTGGCTCACTGCACACAGAATAATGCTCTTCTTTGATGATGCTGGGGAACTGACGATCTGAATTGTCTGCTTTCAGCATAACTTTAGTTGTATCTTGACGGCCGTCAAAGAAGACGCAGTCAATTTCACCCTTCTTACAAAGATCATCAAATTCCTGATCCGGGGATCTCATAACTTTTTCTTGGGCCCTCTTGACTTTATTGTGATCAACTACAAGTCTCTTGTCTTCTTCAGTGATCAAGCCAGCATCCATAAAGGCAGCAGTGGTGATGGCAGCTGTGGCACGCAGGCCAACACCATATCTGATGCTATGCATAGCAACATTAGGTATTTCTAATGTGTTGTACTCTGGCTTTTTATTGGAAGTTGAAGACGTGCTTGGTATTTCTAATGTCACTTCATAACTTCCATCCTTTCCATCTTGAGCATCAGCTATTTGTTCTTCATTTTCATCATCAGAGAAAATTATTTCATTTGATGGCATTGAAACATCCTGCTTACTTGTCTGCTTATATTCAGCAAGCCTTCTTCTTTCGTCTTCTTGCCGCTTCTGCTTTTTGACTTGTCTGTTGTGCTCAGGTTGATCTGGCAAGCCAATCTGATGTGGTCCAATAGAACCAGACTTGTCTCTCTGACCTTTAATGAAAGCAAGTTCCTTCACAGGGATCTTCATCTTCCTAGGGCATGTACAGTTAATGTGAGTTTCGTTTTTGCAACCAGCATCTGCAAGGCAGCCAAATTCAGAGCAGAGAACAATTTTACACTTGCAACTGAGGATGTCAAAAAGCTTGTCAAGTTTTGCAATGAAAGCCTCTTTGACATGTAGCTTTCCTCTCCTAAGAGATATGTTTTTGGCCTGCTCCCAGCTCTCTTGGATCTTGTTTAAGATTGTGACTCGTGAATTTACAACGGGGGCTACAAAATAACTGTTTGCTCGTTCCCACTTTTCAAGCACTTTAGGGTAAATGTCCTTTGCAAGACTGGCTGCTGGGTAGTTTCTCACATCCTCACCACTTTGTTCTCTTAGCAGTAGCCCATATTTCAGAACGTCTCGCAGAGTTGGGAGTTCAGAGGGCAACAACTCTCTACCAGTTCCAATTAGGTTGCTCATATGTGTGAATGTCCCCAGTCTTGTCCTCCTTTTAGAAGCCATTGTAGGTCAATTCCCACGGGTTAGGATGGTAGCACTGACGGACAAGTAATCTTCAGCACACTGATGAATATGTTTCAACCTGTGAAATAAGCAAAAACAGCAGTGCATTATATATACAGCATATATAATTATTAATATAATAATTATTATATAATTCCACAAAAAAGTCAAAAAAGTCACTATTTTTATGTAGCTTCTTACCAAGCAAAACTAAATTATATTAAATTAACAAAAATATCTTTAGAATTCCTAAGTCATGCTGCAACTTTTTAGCACCCCTCATATTTGGAATTTGAAAGTTGAAAAATTCGACACACCCTAATGTGACAATCCTATTAGTTGGTGGAAAAATACGCAGAATATCTATCCATACTTGAGTAAACTTGCAAGGAAACATTTAGCCTGTCCTCCAACAAACGTACCAAGCTAGAGATTATTTAGCAGTGCTGGATTAATATATGATGAAAAGAGAAACAGACTGGCAGCAGAAAAGGCAGAAAAATTAATGTTCCTTAAGCATAACCTTCCTATAATTAAGTTTGAACATTAAACGATGAACATCTTAGTTTACTTTATTTTAATTACTCATTTATAAATATGCCTAATAAAACTTTAAACTTAATATAAATAGTTATCAAGCTAATTAAAGATCTCTTTCTATAAGGGTGGAGGTTGGGGAAAGAGGTCGGTGGGGTGCATTTGAGTTGGGTTCACGTCCCGCATCCTGGTAACACAATTATGGTTTCTAATTGTGGCTGAAACTCAACAAAATATAACGAATTTATTTGCAGACGAATTCACTAATTGATTTCTATATTAGTTAGATGCTTGATATTATTTTATATGTTCAGAGAAAAGTACAGCAATTATTGTACAATTAATCAATTATACTACATTATAGCTACAGCTCTCTCTATATAATAACTTATTATATACGTTAAACACAACAAATCTCGAATATATCCTAAAAAATAACGAAAATGTAGACATCCGCATCCGCATCCGCGGATGTTGAAATCAAACATCCTCATCCGCATCCTAGGATGTGAAAAAAATGACATCCGCTACATCACATATATATATATATATATATATGCGCCCGGTTAGGTAAGTTGTGATATTTTCGTTAGCTTAAATGAAAATGACGAGCAGAAATACATAATAAACAGTTTGGTAGTCCCGATAATACGTAAGTACTATATATATATATACAGTGCCCGCGAAAAGTATCCGATCACCCTTAAAATTTGTATTTTTTACATAAAAAACAATGTTTAAATGTATACTAACCTTATATTAGTATTTTGTCATCTGTCCTTTGGTTTGGATGACTTGTTCTAGACATTTTGGCATGGATTTAATCAAGTTTTGACAAACTTCCACTGATATTTCCTTGCACCATACCTTTTTGATGGCCTCTTGTAATTTTTCGACTGAGCCAGTGTCGTGGCATTCAACCTTATTTTTTATTATTAGCCACAGATTTTCTATCGGATTGAGATCTGGACTATTACCAGGCCAATCCAAAATATCAAATTTATTGTCAGTAATCCATTTTGTCACTATTTTGGCCCTGTGACATGGTGCACCATCATGCATGTATGTTTTTGTCCTTTGGATTGCCATTGCCATTGGAAGTTTATCCTGTAGCATTGCTAAATACCGTGCACCATTCATAGTTGTGTTCTTCGGAAGAAAATATAAGTTTCCACGCCCATAGTAACCGAAACAACCCCAAACCATCACACTTGGAGGGTGTTTCATTGTCTTTAGGGTGTATTTAGGGTCCATCCTATTTGAGCCAATAGGCCGGTGAACCTTTTTTGGACAACTTCTGAATGTCAAAAATGTCGACTCATCGCTAAATAAAACCTTCTTCCAGTCATCAACAGTCCAATGAATGTATTTTTTACAAAATGCGACACGTTTTTTACGCATTTTTTCATTAATGAACGGTTTCTTAGCAGCATGGCGAGATGGTAATCCGAGTTCTTTTTGGAGCCGCTCCTGGATAGTTCGTTCAGAAACACCAGATAACAAATTATTCATATTAAATTTTATTTCTTTCGCAGTTATTGTTGGGTTTTTCAATACTAAACGTTTCATAAGTTTGTCTGTTTGCGAATTTGTTTTTCTCGGTCTGCCAGATCGTTTTTTAGGGACTGGCGTGGTTAGGCCACCATTGTTCTCAGCCCGTGAAACCCATAAATTAACGGTACTTTGGGATATGTTTAATTCCTTAGCTATCTGTCTCTGTGATTTCCCACATGCATGCAAAGCAACAATAGCACCTCGACAATCACTCTTAAGTTGTTTTTTAGCACACATTATATATAAATTTTATTTACACCACTTTCTGTAAAAAAAAAAAAAAATCAAGAAATTTACACAAACAGTGAAATCTGACAAATTTGAGACACAGCCACCCGCAACGAAGGCTACCAGAACACTAATTTGAGAATGCGTTGGATAGCTCTCATATCAGCGAGCAACCTCAAAGTTACCAGATGTCGCTAGAACAAATAGAAAGTGAATTACGTGTCTCTGAATATCAAGGGAAAATATTGTATTTTCTTGAGTGATCGGATACTTTTCGCGGGCACTGTATATATATATATATATATATATATATATATATATATATATATCGTAAAGAACGACGCTTGTATAGGAGACATTCCGCGCAAGATGAGGAGGGAGAACGAACAAATGAAAAAGTGAGGTAACCACCCGGGAATCGAACCCGGGATCTTCCGATTGCCGGTCAGATATGATAACCACTACACCATGGTCCTCACTCGATCAGAAGTCGTAATTCCCCTACATACGCGCAGAAACCAATGCCCCGAGGGGGGCACCTCCCGCATGCCGCACCTATATATACATTTCAACTGCAAAGAACGCAGTATAATTAACGTAAAGAACGACGCGGAATGTCTCCTATACAAGCGTCGTTCTTTACGTTAATTATACTGCGTGTTCTTTGCAGTTGAAATGTATATACAGTGGTGGGCACCGTTAACCAAAAAGTTAACTTCGATAACGATAATCCGTTAACCCCAATTTTTAACTCCGATAACGATAATCCGATAATTTTACTACAAAGTTAACGGAAGTTAACGATAACTATTTCTTTACTAACATTTAAAAAAATCAAGGAAAAAAGCTTTAAAACCCATAGAAAATGTTTATTTATGCAAAATCCAACAATAAATAGGTATTTAACTATTTTTATCAAGTTTTGCAACTTTTTTGCTTAACTTTTTTTTTTATTTTTAATAAAAAATGTACTGATTACATGTTTTGAAACCCTTGTAACCACTAACCATTAACTAAATTTTAATTTACCGGAGAATTATTATGGCGGGAACTGAAGTTATGGCGGTTTGAATTCATTCGCGGAGCGGTGATCTTTCGTGAATAACTCCTCGCAGTTAACGTGTTAACGGACTTTAACAGACAAAATATCGAGTTATCGGAAGTTAACTGGTCCGATAACGATAAATGGAAATTAACTTCCGTTAATAGTCTGTTAAAAAAAGTTAACTTCGTTAATTAACTGTTATCGGATTAACGCTTTAGTGCCCAACACTGTGTATATATATAATATATATATATATATATATATAATAAGTTGGAGCAACAAGCTTATATATAATAAGTTGGAGCAACAAGCTTGAACTTCGTCAGAATAAACAATTCATAATTAAGACTAAAATTTAAGCCTTTTTTGTGGTGTCGGTTAAATTTACTATAATCTATACTTCGGTTTACCTACAAAAGCATAATTCGATAAAGCTGCTCTGTATTGTTCAAAAGTAAATTGAAAATAGTTTATGCTTTAAATAGTTCTCTTTAAAAGTTAACTTTTTCTAGAAAACGATTTAAAGTGTAAACTATTTTCAATTTACTTTTAAATAATACAGAGCAGTTTTATGGATTATATTTTAGGAAGTGTGCTGAAACCCTGTATAGATTATAGTAAATTTTACACACCAAAGAAAATGTTACCATTTTAGTTATAATTCAGTTTTGTGGCAGACGAAAATATTTTATTAAAGCAAAAAACTGTAAAAATGAATATACAGGGTGTCCGAGAATTATCTGTACAACTTTTGGCTGTTATTAAAAGTCAACCATGAAGTGTAGAAATTCCAGTGTTGTCCCATTTTACAGAGAATCTCATTACGTTTTTTCTGATACCAAGTTTTGACAAGTTTTTTAGAAATTCCAGTGTGTCCGAACATTATCTGTACAATTCGATATGTGCACCATTAGTGATTCGCAAAACATCCAATCGATACTCCAAATGTTGCCATGTACGCTGCAGCATATCCACATCAATTCGCTCAATAGCAGCTGTGATTCTTGCTTTTAAATCATCAATGTCTGTCACCCGCGTACATTTCTAAAAAACTTGTCAAAACGTGGTATCAGAAAAAAACGTAATGAGATTCTCTGTAAAATGGGACAACACTGGAATTTCTACACTTCATGGTTGACTTTTAATAACAGCCAAAAATTGTACAGATAATTCTCGGACACCCTGTATATCAGTTCACGAAAGTCTGGTCTGGAAGCAGCATCTTGGAACACAATGGCATATTTTCATTGAGGGTTAGTGTTTTAATAAAACTGCAAAAACAAATATTTTTCTTAAGAGTAAATGACGTATGAACTATTTACCTTTCAATATCTTTGTGTATATTTTACTTTCTGCCTTTTCTTCACTGCCTTTTATAGTTAACATCGGGAATGTTTGTCTTCTTCCCCCACAATTCGTTGGAAAATTATATATACGGGTGTCCGAGAATTATCTGTACAATTTTTGGCTCTTCTTTCATTATGATTATGATGATTATCATGATTATATGCTACTCAAAAGAAGTTAAGGGTGAAAAATATTTGTGCATATAAATATAAGCTAACGAGCTAAAATGGTGACGACTAATGACAAAATAATTCTTTGATGGCTCAAGGACAGAAAACACAAAACAAAAACTTTTGATTAGACACTAGTTTATTACCCTGATGAAAAAAAGTCATGCACCCTCCAAAATGATGTTCACACAAGTCGCAGAAGCTTCAGTAACTGGTGTAGCCACCGTTAGCATTCACACATTCTTGACAACGTTGGCGCATGCTGTTCATCAGGCGTTGGAAATAACGTTGAGGGATCGCTTGCCATTCTGCGACTAATCGCTGAGCCAGTTGCCGGAGGTTGACGGCAGGGACGTGATGTGATCGAACTCGCCGCCCTAGTTCATCCCACGCATGCTCAATGGGTGACAATTCGGGTGAATATGCAGGCCAATCCATGTGCTGAACGTTCTGCTCCTGCAGGAAGTCGGTCACCACCCTGGCACGATGAGGTCTTGCGTTGTCGTCCTGGAACCAAGCTCCTGGTCCAATCCGCTGCAGAAGTGGAATTACCAGAGGTTAAACAATCTCGTTGAGATAACGCTGACCAGTCAAATTTCCGTTGACGACGTACAGAGGGGTTCTGTGGTTCATGGATATCTTCGCCCACACCATCACACTTCCTCCTCCAAATGGTAGACGTTGAGCAACGTTGACATCAGCAGATTTCTGTCCTTGACGACGATAAACACGAGCCCGGCCATCATTGAACTGGAGCGAGAAGCGTGACTCATCTGTGAACATTGTCTCTGCCCACTGACCACGGTTCCATCGGATATGACGTCTGCACCAATCTCGGCGAGCCCTTCTGTGACGGTCAAGTAGCGGTAGTCGGACTGCAGGACGCCGGCATCGCAAACCTCGGCAGGGCCGGATTTACTTGCTTGTGGGCCCTAGGCCAAACCTTATCAGTGCCCCCCCCCCAAAAAAAATATTATTTATATATATATATCGTAATATTGTAATGTAAAAAAAAAAAGAATTACAACATAATGTAACACATCAATAATTTTATTCAAATTAGTTTTATATCATGTACAACTTATTCTTACACAAAGGAATAATGGAAAAAAATAGTCAAATTGAAGCATAATAAATTTTGCAATAAGAATTACAACATAATGTAATACATTACACATTAATAATTTTTAATCAAATTAGTTCCATATCAAGTACATCAAAGTAAATCAAGTTCCATATCATGTACATCTTACACACAGGAATAATGGAAAAATACAATGAAACTGAAGCATAATAAATTTTGCAAGCACAACTATGTGAAGTTCAAAATGACTTTTTCCTGCTTTTTTCTATGGCAAATTTGTCAATGATACTGTTTGTGTCAAGGGATTGTAGGAGGTCCCCAGTGGGCCCCCAGTTACTGGTGGGCCCTAGGCCAATGGCCTATGTTGCCTATTGGAAAATCCGGCCCTGAACCTCGGTCTCGCAGACGATTCCTAATGGTCTGGTCGGACACGTTGGTGCCTCTGGCAGCTCTGAGTTGATCCCGAAGATGCCGTGCGGTCACTGTTAGAAAATCTAGAAGAGGAAGAACCATTGTTGTCCCAAGGCGATACGATGACTAAGCTGATTGATGCAGCATTGCTTGTATATATATTAAGTTAAGGTGTATATATATCCATCTCATAATTGTAAGGTTAGTGAAAAATTAACTTAATTTAGAGCTAGCATTTTTGAGCTCTTGTGGCATCATTGTTTGGTCACACTGTTGGCATCATTTTGGGACGCTGCGCGTCTTTTCTACTCGTTTGTGGGATGTCGTACGTACAGGGTGTGGTCTTGTAGAGAGCTCTCTTGCAATTCAGTTTGGTTGTTTAGATACAAGATTGTTGCACCGTGCAATAGTCCAGGTTGCGTTGTTGTTGCAAGGTTGAGAAAGAAGACCATAAATAGTATCCTTTTTTGTTTACATAAAATTCATGTAACTAAGGTCTAAGGTAGGCCCGCATCGAGTCAGCAACCCTGAGGTTATCCTGAGGTAGGACCTAATAGGATCTCAAATCCGTAAGTTTTAATTTAGCTTAACTTGGGCTTTAGGTAGAACTTGCCCTTTAGAATTTGACCGTTCACGGCTCAGCTGGGATTTTGAACCCGACAAAATAAATAAAATAACATGGTCCTTCGAACCGGATTCTACCCCAAGACTGAGTCAGTGACTATTTTTCGGCAAAGTTCTGATTGTGCAAATTGTATCCCAAGTTAGGCCTAGACGGGTTGAGTATTATTGAGTTAAGGTCCCAGGGTAAAAAGTTTGGTCGCCCAATTGCGAAACTTGGCCAGTCGTCTGTCGTTTTTGGCCTACATTTTTTCCGGTTTGGTTAATTTTGGGTTATTATTGAATTAAGGTCCCAGGGTAAAGTTTGGTCGCCCAATTGCGAAACTTGGCCAGTCGTCTGTCGTGTTTGGCCTACATTTTTTCCGGTTTGGTTAATTTTGGGTTATTATTGAATTAAGGTCCCAGGGTAAAGTTTGGTCGCCCAATTGCGAAACTTGGCCAGTCGTCTGTCGTTTTTGGCCTACATTTTTTCCGGTTTGGTTAATTTTGGGTTATTATTGAATTAAGGTCCCAGGGTAAAGTTTGGTCGCCCAATTGCGAAACTTGGCCAGTCATCTGTCGTTTTTGGCCTACATTTTTTCCGGTTTGGTTAATTTTGGGTCATTATTGAATTAAGGTCCTGGGGTGGAAAATTTGGTATTCCATACTGGTGTTTGGTTAGTACCCCACCCAGCAATTCAGTTTATTTGAAAGTAAAATTTGCGTTTGATCAGTTTGGTTAAGTATTTCTGCCAATTCAGCTCATTTGGTATTGAGCCCAAGGGTTGTTTACATTG
The DNA here is from genome assembly GCA_023014485.1 of Bathynomus jamesi. Lineage (NCBI taxonomy): Eukaryota > Metazoa > Arthropoda > Malacostraca > Isopoda > Cirolanidae > Bathynomus > Bathynomus jamesi. Next base: position 37,961 of record JAJOZX010014375.1, read on the forward strand.
AAGATGAGTGCATCTGAATTGAACAAATTTATAAAAAGGAGAAGCGCCTACAAAGGTCTAATTACAAAGGTCATTGCCACTATAGATTCTGCCATAGAGCAAGAGGATTTACGCTTAGTGACTGCGCAGCTTTCCATATTAGAAACTAAAAAGGTTGCTCTAAGTGAGGTAAATGTTAAAATTGAGGCTCTTATAGAAGAGGATGAAATAGAAAATAACATAATTTACTTTGAAGAGATTATTGATGATATAATTAACGTAGGCCTCCGAGCAAAAGAGTTTAGTAGCTCAGTACAGTTAGAGACCAGGTCTGATAATGAAGTTAAGGTTAACAGATCTGTAGTTCAATTACCGAGGCTTGTACTCAAAACATTTTCTGGGAGTATTCAGGAATGGCAAGGATGGGCAGACAGTTTTCAATCAGCAGTTCATTCTAGTCAAGTGTTAAGTGCCGTGGAGAAGTTTAATTATTTGCGGTCCCTCTTGGAAGGGGAAGCAGCAAAGACTATAGCAGGATTAGCATTAACAGAGGCTAATTATAATGTGGCTTGGGATATATTAAAGAAGCGGTTTGGTAAGCCAGAGATCTTAATTAAAAGCCACCTCCGTGCACTTTTAGCTATACCTCCTGTTAATAATCCTAATAGTGTCAAGGAGTTACGGCAGTTATATGATGAATTTGAAATTAGAACTAGGTCCCTGGACAACTTGGGTGTAGGAATGGAAAAGTATGGTATAATGTTGGTTCCTACACTGGAGTCTAAATTGCCTAGCTCAATTTTGCTTGAATTAAGTAGGGGACACTCTGCAGAACATGTGTACATCCCCCTTCAGCAGATGTTAAGTCTTTTAGGCACAGAATTAGCAAGACGAGAGGGAGTTGAGTTTGCACAGTGGGATGGTAAACAAGGGGACAAAGGCAGACACAGCACCAAAGTTTCCACAAAAAGGAATAGCCCAGGTACAGTGTCAGCTCTACATGCCTCCTCTGAGAATAAATTAAAGGGAATCAAGGAATGCATATTTTGCGAAGGCAACCACAAGTCATATAAATGTGAGGTGGCTGAGGCCTTACCCTTTGAGGAGAGAAAGGACAGGGTAACTAAGTCCACAGCATGTTTTAAGTGTTTTTTGAAAGGTCATAGAGCAAGGTTTTGTAAGTTTAAAATTTTATGCAAAAAATGTCATGGTAGGCATCAGCCATTATTGTGTGAAAACACTCTTAGTAGGCCTACCCCAGAAGTAGAGACATCAGTGGCACATGCCACTGCTATGCAAGGGAGTAAAAGTAAAGGGGGATTATTGCAAACAACTGCAGCCTTATTAATTGGGAATGAGGGAGAAGCTACTGTAAGAGTGTTGTTTGATAGTGGTAGCCAGTGTAGTTTTATTAAGACCAGAATTTCCAGAAAATTGAAGTTTAAAGAACTTAAGAGGGAAAATTTAAGAATTTCTGGGTTTGGGGGTTCCGTTCAAAACCGAACCAAATTTAAGAAGGTAGAAGTTCTGGTTAAAGGGTTGTTACCGCAAAGTCCCACTATCAAGGTCCAAGCTGTAGAGATTAAGGAACTTTGTGCTCCAGTCACTACTTGTTTAGATATGGCATGTGTCCAAGAATTGCAAGTTAAAGGAATTAATTTGGGCAATAATAAGTTTGAGGGAACAGAAGATATTAGTCTTTTGATTGGAGCTGACTATTATTGGGACTTCATCACTGGTAATATTGTCCGTACATCTCAAGGCCCGGTAGCTATTGAAAGTAAGCTAGGCTGGATGCTACATGGTAGTTATTGCAATGAAATGGAAGTTAAGGCTCTTTTTGTTAAGATTGAGGAGAACAGCCATGGTCTGGAAAGGCATTTGAAAGCGTTTTGGGAACTTGAATCTATTGGCATAAAGGACAACCAGGCAAGTACAGTGAACAATGATGTTTTAGAGCAATTTGAAAAAGGGATTGGGTTTAGAGATGGTTGCTATGAAGTTGGCCTACCATGGAAGGATTCTTGCAAACCCGGTTCAAACCTTCAGCTAGCTAATCGGAGGTTCGAGACTTCATTGTACAGGCTAAGAAAAAATGAGTTATTGTTAATTGAATACGATGAGGCCATCCTAAGTTATGTAAGGGTGGGCTATGCTGAAAGGGTGCAAGGTGAGCTGGTGAGCCAGGAGGCACATTATCTGCCACACCATGCAGTGGTACGGCGAGACAAAACTACCACCAAACTGAGGGTAGTTTTTGATGGCTCAGCCAAGGACAAAGGTGGTGTGTCCTTGAATGACTGTTTGGATGCTGGGCCAAATTTAAATGCAGATTTATTTTCCTTGTTACTGAGATTCAGGTTTGGTAGAGTAGCATTGACTGCAGATGTGAAGCAAGCCTTTTTGCGGATAAAGTTAAAACCAGAGGACAGAGATGCAGTAAGGTATCTGTGGGTGGATACGAAAGACTTGTTGGAAAATGAACCTAAGGTTCAAGCATATAGAATGAAGTCAGTGTTGTTTGGCCTCAGCTCTAGTCCATTTCTGTTGGCAGCTACTATGCAGTACCATTTTAAGAAATATTCTGGTCTATCCTAACACTATTGAACACATAAGGAAAAAATTTTATGTTGATGATTTGCTATGTTCCGTGGATAATACAGAAATGGCTAAACAGATATTCATGGAGGCTAGAGCTATAATGAGGGAGGCTGGCATGGAGCTCAGAAAATGGCAGACCAATCATTCGCAATTACAAGAGTTTATGAGTCATTCCTCTGTAGTACCTGATGCAGCAGAAAGTATTGAGGATTCTGGTATTAAGGAGTTGTGGGCAATAGACGCAAAGGTGCTAGGCATCGTTTGGCAGCAAGATGATGATTTGTTTACCTTCAATGGGAAATCTTTAGTAGAGCTGGCTGAGAATGAGACAAGGTGGACAAAACGTACAGCTCTTAGTTTGGCTTCGAAGGTCTTTGATCCTCTTGGATTCCTGGCTCCATTTGTGATAAAGTCAAAAATTTGGTTTCAGAGCCTCTGGGAAATTGGACTTGGTTGGGACCAAGAGTTATCTGATCATATGGTGGTAAGGTGGAAATATTGGTTCAAAGAATTGGCACATCTTGGAGACATTGAAATCCCAAGATGGTACTTTGGAGAGTTGAACAATAGTCCAGACAATTTGGAGCTGCACATCTTTTGTGATGCAAGTGAGGAAGCCTATGCAACTTGTATTTATATAAGAGGCGCATTGCAAGAGGAAGTAAGTTGCAGGTTGGTTGCTGCAAAGAGCAGAGTAGCACCTTTGAAAAGGCTTTCGGTTCCAAGGTTGGAATTGATGGGTGCCGTTATTACTAGTCGGCTTGCAATTACAGTGCGAAAGTCTTTGGCCCTCTATGAAATTCCAAGCTATTATTGGACAGACTCCACTATAGTTTGGCACTGGTTAAGAAGTCAGGCAAGGAAATGGAAACCATTTGTTGCCAATAGGGTGGAGGAAATTCAAGCGCACACAGATCCCAAGCAATGGAAGTATTGTCCAGGCATCCAAAACCCCGCTGATTTACCAACACGAGGAATTTCAGTGAAAGATCTTTCACAGTCAAGTTTGTGGTGGAATGGGCCAGAGTGGCTAAAACTTGGAAGTGAAAACTGGCCTTCTAATCAGCCTATTGTAGGAGAATGCCAGGCTGAAGAAGCATGGGTGAGTGAGGTGAGAAAATGCGCTGTAAACAGTTGTCAAGTTATGCAGCAGGACCCCATATTTAGGCTTGAGGACATTAGCAGTCTGAAAAGATTGTTAAGAGTGACAGCATGGGTATATAGATTTACCAACAACATTAAGGGAGAAACAAGAAGGGAAGGAATTCTGAACAGTAATGAGATTCAGCAAGCCAGGAAATACTGGGTGGTATATATGCAGAAGAAAAAATTTGGTGAAGAGAGAGAATTGCTCACCAGCCATCCATTACAGGTTCTACCAACACATTCTGCGCTCAAGGGTTTGGATGTGTTTTTGGATCAGGATTTATTGAGAGTAGGAGGTAGACTACAGTTTTCTGGGCTTCCAGAGGAGAAAAGACATCCAATTTTGCTACCTTCTGGGGGGCACTTTGTGGACCTTTTGATCCTGGATACTCATCATAAGCTGTTACATGCTGGAGTTAGAGAAGTGATAATAGAGATTAGACAACAATTTTGGATTCCCAAAATTAGACAAGTAGTAAAAAAGGTCTTGCATAAATGTGTGGTTTGCAAGCGTTGGAGTGCAAAGCCTTATTATGAAAAGGTGGCTCCACTTCCAAGAGAACGGTGTGTCTATACTGCCCCATTTGATGTAGTGGGAGTAGACTTTGCAGGGCCAGTCTATGTGTATGAGCGAGGGGAGTCTAACAAAGGTTATATATGTCTTTTCACCTGTGCTACCACCAGAGCAATCCATTTGGAGTTGGTAAGCAACTTAAGTAGTGATGTATTTCTTTTGGCCTTTAAAAGGTTTGTGAACAGAAGGGGTTTCCCAAATAAAATCATATCGGATAATGCAAAAACCTTCAAAAAGGCTGCAAAGGAACTCCAAGAAATTTGGTCCTTGCTAAAAGAGGAAGGATTCCAATCCTACTTTTCACACCAAGGGGTACAGTGGGAGTTTATTGTTGAGAGAGCACCATGGTGGGCAGAGCTGGGCAATAAATACATTGAATGTATTTAAATACTAAATACTAAATACATGGGAGAAATGTATTTAAATACTAAATACTAAATACATTTTACGAATGTATTTAGATACTAAATACAAAATACATCAATTGTATTTAAATACATTTGTAAATACATTTTAAATACATACAAATTTTAACATATGCATTCACTAATTCATGAGTAACAACAATATAAAATGCTTGATAAAGGATAAAGAAATAGTACAATCTAATTTCCGATTATATATTTCCCTTTTTAGAACAAAACAAAAAAACAAAAGAACTTAGAACTTACGATGTTCAACCAGTGACATATTATACTCATTATATCATTGCAAAATGAGTAACAATTAATGAGTAGATGAGACATAAACGTAAACATAAGACGTAAACATAAACATAAGGCACCTTACGAATTCTCTTTTATTTCACGGTTGCTGCGGATCAAAACCAATCTTTCAAAAGTTTTGTCTGAAAGAGAGTTTCTTTTGGGAGTCAAAGTGATTCCCGCGAATGAGAATATTCGCTCTACCGGTGCCGAAGATGGTAATGTCGTGTTATAGCGGAGGAACAGTCTTTTTATGAGAGGATGTTTTCCCAAACTGTTGAAACATGAACCATGCTGTACTACACTGTCGACGCGTCGTACTGTGCTAGTACAGAACGTGTATTAAACCAGTAAAAGTATTTACATTTTTATATTTTGAGTATTTAAATACATTGTATTTAAATACTCATTAAAGTATTTAAATACTATATTTAAATACATGAAAAACAATGTATTTATAAATACAGTTCTAAATACACAAATGTATTTAAATACGTATTTAAATACAAATGTATTTAAATACTGCCCAGCTCTGATGGTGGTGAGGATTTTGGGAAAGGCTAGTGAGAAGTGTAAAGTGTCCATTAAAGAAACTTTTAGCTAATGCTCATTTGAGCAAAGAAGAATTCTGCACTGTTTTATGTGAAGTAGAAGCAATGGTGAACAGTAGGCCTATCACTTTTGTTTACAACAGTAGGCAGGATGCAGAGCCATTGACACCAAATCATTTTCTTTGTGGTAAACGATTAACATCAAACCCCAGTGTGCCAGAAGACTTGCAGCCTATCCAGAGCACTCAAGGAGAGTTAACCAGACGGTTCAGGTACCTTGAAGAGCTACAAGATCAGTTATGGAAGAGGTGGCAGATGGAATAGTTGCCAGAACTCAATTATTACCCATCAGGCAAGGTAAAGGGCTTCAATGCAAATTGTATCAAGGTGGGAGAAGTGGTAATGATTGGGGATGAAAGACCAAGGCAATGCTGGAAGCTTGGCATAATTGAAGAGTTGTTTGTTGGCAAAGACAATTTAGTTAGGTCTGCACTGGTAAAGACTTCAGGAGGAAAGTTAAAGAGACCTATACAAAAACTCTATGCTTTAGAAATCAGCAAAAACACAGATAGTCAAGATGAAACATTTGAGTTACAGCCTCATGGAGAAGGCTTGGCTAACCTTGCAGAAGGTAATGACAACAATGCCTCTTCGGTGGGGAGTGTTAGAAAATCTAGAAGAGGAAGAACCATTGTTGTCCAAGGCGATACGATGACTAAGCTGATTGATGCAGCATTGCTTGTATATATATTAAGTTAAGGTGTATATATATCCATCTCATAATTGTAAGGTTAGTGAAAAATTAACTTAATTTAGAGCTAGCATTTTTGAGCTCTTGTGGCATCATTGTTTGGTCACACTGTTGGCATCATTTTGGGACGCTGCGCGTCTTTTCTACTCGTTTGTGGGATGTCGTACGTACAGGGTGTGGTCTTGTAGAGAGCTCTCTTGCAATTCAGTTTGGTTGTTTAGATACAAGATTGTTGCACCGTGCAATAGTCCAGGTTGCGTTGTTGTTGCAAGGTTGAGAAAGAAGACCATAAATAGTATCCTTTTTTGTTTACATAAAATTCATGTAACTAAGGTCTAAGGTAGGCCCGCATCGAGTCAGCAACCCTGAGGTTACCCTGAGGTAGGACCTAATAGGATCTCAAATCCGTAAGTTTTAATTTAGCTTAACTTGGGCTTTAGGTAGAACTTGCCCTTTAGAATTTGGCCGTTCACGGCTCAGCTGGGATTTTGAACCCGACAAAATAAATAAAATAACAGTCACAAAGCGCTGTCGCAACGCCGTTATCACCAGGAAGCGGTCTTCTCGTGCTGTTGTTGATCGGGGTCTTCCAGAACGGGGGCGATTCTGAACAGCATTAGTTGTCCTGAACCTCTGCCAGAGTCTGCCGATAACGCTTTGGCTTGCATTTAGACGCTGAGCCACAGTTCTCTGAGTTTGTCCATCTTGTAGCCAGCCAATGGCCCTTCCCCTGTCTTGGATGCTGAGTTGTCGTCGAACCATCTTCAAATTTCAAGTGATGATGAATGGAAAATGCTCAGCCCTTTTTTTGCTAAAATTGGCATGCATGGAATGACACTCATGCAAAACACGTGCAAATGGTGCATGAGGTGTCACAATGGGTGTTTCGAGGCAGTTTGTCAGTGTGAAAAAACTATATAGGGCTATGGGATGAATGCCTGTGCCCTCATCCGTTGGAAATTTCCAGCAGACTTCAGTGGAGGGTTACCGACAAAAGCCCTATGCTTTTTCGTTAGAGAGTTATGAATATGTTGGTCTTTAAAGGACCTCTTTATATTTATATTGATTACGGTAATTCTAGCGTCGGGATTTGGGAAGCCTTATGTTAATGAAAAGAAAATAAGTTGCCTCACCTTATTTTTGCTGGGTCTTTGTTTGCTTCGATGTAGGGCGTTACGATCATTTTCGGTGTAGGGCCGCCACGATGGAGTTACGCGGCGAATTTACTTAAGGTAATTAATATAGGCAGTCACTATATAAAGCCCCTGAAGGAATAGGCCTATCCTTTTATAGTCATTAGGTTTTATATTATAAGGAATTCACTCAGAACTTGAGGGAAAACTTAAACACGTCTTCCCTGTTTAAAGCGTTCGCTGTCGATTAAACAGCCCCGAGAGCCGTTCCTTGGTTTGCTTGTATTATTTGCCGAACTAGCAAAATTTTTGTTTGGTCTACCCCTCTTTGGGAGACTAAACAATAAATTGGGTTTTCTTGTTGCTATGTGAGGCTGATTCATACATACAGGTTCTTTGTACGTATGGCAATTCAATTATTTCATTCCCAATAGGCTATGTCGCCAATCCCGAGGCAACTTTGTATAGATATTTAATTCAATTAATTAATAATTTATATTTAATTATGAAATAAATGTACCACATATGATACCATGTTGTGAGCGCGTATTGTTTTTCCATATACTGGGGGGGGGGCCGGAGAAAAATTTGTATGTTATAGATCAAATTTTTTGACAAACTGTGTAAAACATGAATCAAAAGAATGAAGTAGAAATTTAGGAAGAGAGAGGTTACTCAAGACCTATTCAAATATGAAAGTTCAAGAGGCCAACTTCTCAAGTTTAGTTAAAGTTATGTCAATCAGTTTGACTCCCTTTAGGTATAGGAAATTTATGGGATTAAAGTAAAATTATTAAGCATTTTAACTTTGCTCAGTTTGTGTAAGGTTTATAAGTTACCAGTCTTAATTTTTTCTTGTAAAAGTTTTCTGGCTTTCAAAGCAGTCTTTCTTTGAGGCCTGTCTGGTTTAGTCTGAGTTACATCAGGCACATTGAGAGATTCCTCCCCAATAGTATCCTGATTCATCCTTTGGGGTAATGGTTCTAATTTAGCCCCACACTCCAAAGGATATAGTAATGTGATATCTCTGGTGGTTTCACCAGTTGCTGTTTTCAGTTTTACAACCCTGGTAACTTCGTCTTCACCAGTTTTGAGTTCCAAGACTTTTCCCGTTGACCAATGTTGTCTTGGTGTCTTGTCATGTATCAACACAATGTCCCCAATTTTGACTGAATCATTCCAACTTTGTTTTGTTAATTGTTTATGTCTTTCTCTAAGACTTGTTAAGTATTCTTCTCTCCATTTTGTTATAAATTGAGTTTTGATTTGTGTCAAATGTTGGTATTTTGTGTTGAGTTCTTTGTGTCCTATTTCCCAATCTGGATCCTATGTACTGTTATGTTCAGATTCTGGTAACATGTTTACTGTTTCTCCCTTAATTAGGTGGTTTGGTGTGAGAGGTTCTGGTTCATTAATACCATCTCCCACATAAGTTAATGGTCTGTTGTTGACAACATTTTCAATTTCTGACAGAATAGTCATGAGTTCAAAAAGTTGTAGATGTTTGGTCCCAATAGTCTTTTTAAGGCAGTTTTTTAGTCTGTATGTTTCTTTCCCAAATGGAACCATACCATGGTGTATTAACAGGAATGTACTTCCAGGTTATATGGTGTTTGATTAGATGAGTTTGTACTGTTTCACTGTTACAAATCTGATGAATAATTCTTTCACCAGATTTGAAGTACGTGGCATTGTCTGACCATATAGTTTTGGGTACAGAATTGTGTGCACAAAATCGTCTGAAAGCAGCAATAAAAGCTTCTGCTGTCAGATCTTCTACTATGTCTAGACATATGGCACGTGTGGCAGCACAGGTGAAGAGTACAATGTACACTTTGTATTCCTTTGAATCCATTTTGTCTCCAAAACTCACATTTACCGCTCCAGTGTAGTCAATACCCGTGGTTTCAAATGGCCGAGTAAATGTTACTCGTTCCACAGGTAGGTCTGGAGGGCTTGGGGTCTTAAAGGGTCGTGAATGGATACGTTTACAAGGAATGCATGTGTTTAAAATTTTCTTTGTTTCAGTTCTACCCTTTGGTAGCCAGTAAGTTTTTCTCAGCTCCGTCAGGGTTTGTGGGACCCCCATGTGGTGTATTTTGTTGTGGGTATCCCTGATGATGAGATTTGTGAAGTGATTTCTCCTTGGAAGAAGATTGGGTGCTTAGAGTTGTAAGTCAAAGTTGACTTGTTAAGCCTTCCTTTACACCTTATCAGACCCTCTGTATCCAGGTACAGATTTAGATCCATGACAAGTGAAGGAATTCCTTTGTTTAATGTGTTACTGGACCTAAGATACTTCAACTCCTTGTCAAATTCTGAAGCTTGTATCTGTTGGAGCCAGTATTTTGTTGCAGTTTCTGTTAAGTTAGAAAAGGCCTTCTGAGGACAGTGTTTGAGAAGGTAGCTATTGACAAACTTGCAGCAATAGACTGTAATTCTCAAGAGTTTGTTGAGGTCTGAATAAAGGTGATAGTCAAATATAGGTTTGTCCTCAGTGATCTTTTCAGTTGTTGTAGAGTTGAGTGTGAGGTTAACTACTTTGGCTGGCCAAAGATCCTCACATGTTAGCCATTCGGGCCCTTCATACCAGATTTTATTTGTTTTCAACAGCTTGTAAGAGAGCCCTCTTGTCAAAAAGTCTGCAGGATTCTTTTTTGTTTTTATGTACCTAAATTTGATACCAAGGTTTGTGTTTGCAGTTTTGATTTCTGTTAGTCTGTTTTTCACAAATATATTTTTGCAAGAAGTTGTATCTGTGTTGGTCACCCATGTTAGACAAATTTGACTGTCTGTCCATAAGTAAATGTCCGTTATGTCAACTTCTTTATACACTTGTGAGAGAAAGTTTGCTGTTTTAACTCCCAATGAGACAGCTAATAATTCAAGTTGTGGTACAGTTTTCTTTTGGTTTAAGGGTGCCACTTTTGCCTTTGAATAAACCAAGTTACTTTCATTTTCACTTGTTAAATAGGCACAACACCCGTAAGCTTGTGTGCTGGCATCTGTAAAAATGTGTAGTGTTTGAGATTTCAATCTGTAGCCAGCACATCTTGGTACGTAGATGTCTTGAACTTTGTTCAAGTCTGTGGCTAATTTTTTCCAATGAAGTTGGTCTTCCACTGAAAGTGGTTCATCCCAATCAATTTTCTTCTTCCATAAGTCTTGCAAAAGGATTTTGGATCTTATGGTTGCTGGCAGTGGCGGTCCTAGCTTACATGACGCCCTGGGCGAACCTCACCTTCAGCGCCCCCCCCCCCCTGTTCGCCAACACACACACATTCGAATCCCCCCAAAATAAAGGACAGACATAACTCTTTCACAAAATAACTTTTTATTGGACTAATTGTTGGAACTTCAGAACCAAAACAAAGACTCAAATGTCTGAATTTTACAAATCCTTCATCACGTAAATAGAATAACTCACTTAAGAGAATGTAATTATGATACTATGAACAGGAAAAATACAAATTAACAGGAAAAATACAAATTAAATTGCACAACTGCCATAAATAAACTAGAGAATCAAATTTCTAAATTGTACAAATGCTCTATCACATAAATAGAATAAGACACTTAAGAGAGGGTAATTATTATGCTACACTTTGAACAAGAAACAAAATAAATTGCACCACAGCACAACTGCCATCTAAAGCCTGACTCTTCTTACCTTCCTTGATGCAAAGTCATGAATTAAATCATCATATGAAATCTGCTCAGCAATTGTATGATTTATACTGATGATGGCCAGACCGGTAAGGCGTTCCTGTGACATAGTTGACCTCAGGTAGGATTTGATGAGCTTCAGCTTTGAAAAGCTCCTCTCTGCTTCAGCAACAGTGACTGGAAGAGTAAGACCAATTCTGAGAGCAGTCCACAAATTTGGATATATTTCAGAGAGCTCCCTTTCATGGATAAATGTCAGCAGTTCAAGCAAGGATATGGTCTTTGATGGCAAGTCAGGCAAGTTCTTCAGCTCCTGTGCAAGCTCTCTGCCATCCAAGTCAGATTGTCCCTTAAAGTGTAGTGTAGTACTAAGGTTCACACATTGTTCTGTCAGCTCCTCAAATGTGAGATTTTGGAAATGTGTCAGCACTCCAAACTTCTCTCCCACAATTTCCAACGTGGAAAATCTTTCCTGAATGGCTGATGTTGCAGCATCAACCACTGCATTGAAAAATGTCACCTCCAGCTTCTTCAAAGCATCAATCAAGGGCTCATCAGATGCTTCATAATATACATTTCACTATTTAACCAAACCCAGAAAAATAACATTACATATGTTAAAGTATGGGCCTTTATTCCCAATAATATTAATCTGGAAGCATTTTGCATTGTTTAGGTCTTTTATGGGAAGGTTTATGGAAAATGCAATAGATGGTTTTTTATTTTTAAAAATATATTTATTGATCTTTTATTATTTATTTTATTTTATTTTTTATTTTTATTTATTTCTTTATTTATTTATTCTTATTTTTATTTTTATTTTTTTTGCAGGCGCTCATGCCGCCCCTCCACAAATGCCGCCCTGTGCGGCTGCCCATATTGCCCATATGAGGAACCGCCACTGGTTGCTGGTAAATATAACCCAATGGGGTCAAAAATTTTGGATGATTCTGAAAGCACTTGTCTTTTTGTATTGGCATTTGGATTTAAGTTATAACTCTTTGTGCAAAGAGTGTCATCGTGTTCAGAATTCTGTTTTAAAAACCAAAGCATTCCAAGTGTTTTCGTGTAATTGTTTGGTTCAATGTTCCCATTGTTGTCTTTTGTTATTTGTTCATTTAATTTAGGAGAATTAGAAACCCATTCTCTCAATCCAAAATTTCCTTGCTTCATTATGGGTTGTGACATTTGGTAAATTTCAAGCAATTCCTCTTCAGTTACAGTGGAACCAATGAGGTTATCCACATAAAAGTTTTGTTTTAAAAACTGAACTGTTAAGTCCTCTTGAAATAAGTTTAGGTGGTTTTTAATTGTTAAAGCAAGAATACTTGGAGAGCAATTTGCTCCAAAAATAATTACTTTAAATCTGTAGGTTTTGAAACCTTTGTTAAGGTCATGTGGATCATTCAACCACAAAAACCTGAGATGATTTTTATCATACTCAAACTTCAAATTTATACAGAGGAATGCTTTTTCTATGTCACTTTGTACTGCATAATTGTCTAAACGGAAGCAAAGGAGAATTTTTACAAGATCTGAGTCAAGGTTTGGGCCTTCCATGAGACAATCATTTAAACTAACAGAATTTGTGTCTTTTAAACTACAGTTGTATACTACTCTTAGTTTAGTTGTGGATGAGTCTTCTCTGTAAACTCCCCTGTGTGTTAAATAATGACAACCTCGTTTTTTAAAGGGTTCATCAGTAACTTCTTCAATGAAGCCCCTTTCTATTTGTTCCTTGAATATGTTGTTGTATTGTTCTAAAAGATTGTCATTTTTAGTTTTCTGTAATTTTTATACAGATGTGCCTTAGCTACTTTCAAATTGTCCATTATTTCTGGACAAGGTGTTTTCCAAGGCAGCTCCACATAGTATTGATTGTCTCTGTGTTGTAATGTATCCTTAAATTGTTCTGTCATCAATTGGTCTTCATGTGTAATAGTACTGTCCTTTATGCCAACTGATTCTAATAGTCACAACTGCTGTAACCCTTCATCCAATGTGGAATCATTTTCATTCAAATGATGTGGGATTATGACAGTGTTTTTGTAGTTCGAGTTTGTCACATAGTCAGAAATTTGTGACTGTGGTGATTTTGTTTTGCGTAAATTTTGTTCATGTTCTGTGTTTTCTGTGTCAGTAGTAAGATGGTATTTAGTTATGTCACCCAAAAGAGCAATACCTGTGGGAGTTTGTATGGCTATTCCATCTCCAATTTTAATGATGCCTCTATGGACCAGATGAAGATAGTCAGCCCCCATGAGCATATGTATATCATCAACTACATCTGCATTAAGGGTTTTATCAGCTATCGTGTATTTATTTTGAAGTTGGAGCAAAGCTTGTTTTAACCCAGCTATTTGTATTTTTTCTTGTTCTACTTTGTCCACAACAACAACCTTAAGGGTTTCAAATGTTTCATCAAGAGTTAGTTATATTTGCAGTTTTAAAACTGGCTTGTACTGGGTTTTTATTGATAAATGATGAAATAGAGAGATCTTCATCTCCTTGTTGGTTTTGAAGTCCCAATTTTTCTATCAGTTGTTTAGTTACAAATGTTTGGTGTGAGCAGGTATCTAAAAGACACCTAACCTGTACTATTTGTCCCCTTTTGTTTTGGATTTCCAAGGTTGTGGTTGGTAAAAGAATTTTTGAATTGTGGTTATGCTAGATGAACTGATATGCCCATTCATAGCATTCTGAGTTTGTTTCTGTTTGTTTTGGTTTGATTTTGGTGTTTGTTCATAATGTTTGTCAGTTTTTCCAATGTATGTGTGTGTATTACACATAGGGGTAACATGGTCAAAACTGTTGCAAAACTTACAATTGTATATCAAATTTGATTTGCAATTTGACTTTTGGTGCCCTGATCCAGTGCATTTTTTGCATTAGTTTAGTTGTTCACAACGTTTTGACCTTGCTGTAAAGTCTTTGTATTTGGGACAATTTATAGAATAATGTTCACTGCTAAAACAAAATTTGCATGGTGTGGGATTATACTCAAAAGTAGCTACATTAAAGTTTTGCAGAGTAGGAGTCTTTGAGTCTTTTTCTGTCACTTTATTTTCTACAAATTGAGTTTTGCGGTTGTGTTTTGATGTACAGTAACTGGTAAGTGTTGAAATCTTTTGTTAGGTTTTTGGTTTTCTGCATTGTTGGTTTTTTCTTGTGCTGTGTTAAATTTTGGGAGTGTGTAACTTGATTTGTAAAGTGCAAGTACAGTTGGGAAATCTTCTCTTAGTTTATTAAGGCTAGGGTATATATGAAAAAACTATATAGGGCTATGGGTTGATTGCCTGTGCCCTCATCCGCTGAAAATTTCCAGCAGATTTCAGTGGAGGGTTACCGACAAAAGCCCTATGCTTTTTCGTTAGAGAGTTATGAATATGTAGGTGTTTAAAGGACCTTTTTATATTTAAGTGATTACGGTAATTCTAGCGTCGGGATTTGCGCGACGTACAGTATACTAGAATGAAAATAATTTGCCTCACCTTATTTTTGTTGGGTCTTTGTTTGCTTCGATGTAGGGCGTTACGATCATCTTCGGTGTAGGGCCGCCACGATCGAGTTTCGCGACGAATTTACTTAAGGTAATTAATATAGGCAGTCACTATATAAACCCCTGAAGGAATAGGCCTATCCTTTTTTAGTCATTAGGTTTTAAATTATAAGGAATTCACTCAGAACTAGAGGGGGGACAAAGACATCCTCCCAGTTTAAAGCTTCGCTGTAACATAAACAGCCCTGAGAGCCGTTCCTTGGTTCGCTTGTATTTTCATTATTATTTGCCGATCTAGCAAGATTTTGTTGTGTCTACTACCTTTTGGTAGACTAAATAATAAATTGGGTTTTCTTGTTGCTATGTGGGGCTGATTCATACATACAGGTTTTTTGTACGTATGGCAATTCAATTATTTCATTCCCAATAGGCTATGTCGCCAATCCCGAGGCAATTTTGTATAGATATTTAATTCAATTAATTAATAATTTATATTTAATTATGAAATAAATGTACCACATATGATACCATGTTGTGAGTGCGTATAGTTTTTCCATATACTGGGGGGGGCCGGAGAAAAATTTGTATGTTATAGATCAAATTTTTTGATAAACTGTGTTTTAAACCATGTGAAATGGATTGAAAAGAATGAAGTAGAAATTTAGGGAGAGAGAGGTTACTCAAGACCTATTCAAATATGAAAGTTCAAGAGGCCAACTTCTCAAGTTTAGTTAAAGTTATGTCAATCAGTTTGACTCCCTTTAGGTATAGGAAATTTATGGGATTAAAGTAAAGTTATTAAGCATTTTAACTTTGCTCAGTTTGTGTAAGTTTTATAAGTCACCAGTCTTAATTTTTTCTTGTAAAAGTTTTCTGGCTTTCAAAGCAGTCTTTCTTTGAGGCCTGTCTGGTTTAGTCTGAGTTACATCAGGCACATTGAGAGATTCCTCCCCAATAGTATCCTGATTCATCCTTTGGGGTAATGGTTCTAATTTAGCCCCACACTCCAAAGGATATAGTAATGTGATATCTCTGGTGGTCTCACCAGTTGCTGTTTTCAGTTTTACAACCCTGGTAACTTCGTCTTTACCAGTTTTGAGTTCCAAGACTTTTCCCATTGACCAATGTTGTCTTGGTGTCTTGTCATGTATCAACACAATGTCCCCAATTTTGACTGAATCATTCCAACTTTGTTTTGTTAATTGTTTATGTCTTTCTCTGAGACTTGTTAAGTATTCTTCTCTCCATTGTTATAAATTGAGTCTTGATTTGTGTCAAATGTTGGTATTTTGTGTTGAGTTCTTTGTGTCCTATTTCCCAATCTGGATCCTCTGTACTGTTATGTTCAGATTCTGGTAACATGTTTACTGTTTCTCCCTTAATTAGGTGGTTTGGTGTGAGAGGTTCTGGCTCATTAATACCATCTCCCACATAAGTTAATGGTCTGTTGTTGACAACATTTTCAATTTTTGACAGAATAGTCATGAGTTCAAAAGGTTGTAGATGTTTTGTCCCAATAGTCTTTTTAAGGCAGTTCTTTACAATTTGTATGTTTCTTTCCCAAATTGAACCATACCATGGTGTATTAACAGGAATGTACTTCCAGGTTATGTTGTGTTTGGTTAAATGAGTTTGTACTGTTTCATTGTCACAAATCTGATGAATAATTCTTTCACCAGATTTGAAGTATGTGGCATTGTCTGACCATATAGTTTTGGGTACAGAATTGTGTGCACAAAATCGTCTGAAAGCAGCAATAAAAGCTTCTGCTGTCAGATTTTCTACTATGTCTAGACATATGGCACGTGTGGCAGCACAGGTGAAGAGTACAATGTACACTTTGTATTCCTTTGAATCCATTTTGTCTCCAAAACTCACATTTACCGCTCCAGTGTAGTCAATACCCGTGGTTTCAAATGGCCGAGTAAATGTTACTCGTTCCACAGGTAGGTCTGGAGGGCTTGGGGTCTTAAAGGGTCGTGAATGGATACGTTTACAAGGAATGCATGTGTTTAAAATTTTCTTTGTTTCAGTTCTACCCTTTGGTAGCCAGTAAGTTTTTCTCAGCTCTGTCAGGGTTTGTGGGACTCCCATGTGGTGTATTTTGTTGTGGGTATCCCTGATGATGAGTTTTGTGAAGTGATTTCTCCTTGGAAGAAGAATTGGGTGCTTAGAGTTGTAAGTCAAAGTTGACTTGTTAAGCCTTCCTTTACACCTTATCAGACCCTCTGTATCCAGGTACAGATTTAGATCCATGACAAGTGAAGGAATACCTTTGTTTAATGTGCTACTGGACCTAAGATACTTCAACTCCTTGTCAAATTCTGAAGCTGGTATCTTTTTGAGCTAGTATTTTGTTGCAGTTTTAAGTTAGAAAAGGCTTTCTGAGGACTGTGTTTGAGAAGGTAGCTATTGACAAACTTGCAGCAATAGACTGTAATTCTCAAGAGTTTGTTTAGGTCTGAATAAAGGTGATAGTCAAATATAGGTTTGTCCTCAGTGATCTTTTCAGTTGTTGTAGAGTTGAGTGTGAGGTTAACTACTTTGGCTGGCCAAAGATCCTCACATGTTAGCCATTCGGGCCCTTCATACCAGATTTTATTTGTTTTCAACAGCTTGTAAGAGAGCCCTCTTGTCAAAAAGTCTGCAGGATTCTCTTTTGTTTTTATGTACCTAAATTTGATACCAAGGTTTGTGTTTGCAGTTTTGATTTCTGTTAGTCTGTTTTTCACAAATATGTTTTTGCAAGAAGTTGTTTCTGTGTTGGTCACCCATGTTAGACAAATTTGACTGTCTGTTCTTAAGTAAATGTTTGTTATGTCAACTTCTTTATACACTTGTGAAAGAAAGTTTGCTGTTTTAACTCCCAATGAGACAGCTAATAATTCAAGTTGTGGTACAGTTTTCTTTTGGTTTTAAGGGTGCCACTTTTGCCTTTGAATAAACCAAGTTACTTTCATTTTCACTTGTTAAATAGGCACAACACCCGTAAGCTTGTGAGCTGGCATCTGTAAAAATGTGTAGTGTTTGCGATTTCAATCTGTAGCCAGCACATCTTGGTACGTAGATGTCTTGAACTTTGTTCAAGTCTGTGGCTAATTTTTTCCAATGAAGTTGGTCTTCCACTGAAAGTGGTTCATCCCAATCAATTTTCTTTTTCCATAAGTTTTGCAAAAGGATTTTGGATCTTATGGTTGCTGGTAAATATAATCCAATGGGGTCGAAAATTTTGGATGATTCTGAAAGCACTTGTCTTTTTGTATTGGCATTTGGATTTAAGTTATAACTCTTTGTGCAAAGAGTGTCATCGTGTTCGGAATTCTGTTTTAAAAACCAAAGCATTCCAAGTGTTTTCGTGTAATTGTTTGGTTCAATGTTCCCATTGTTGTCTTTTGTTATTTGTTCATTTAATTTAGGAGAATTAGAAAGAGTTTGTACTGTATTCAAACCTCCTACCACTTCAGACTAGTCAATACCCGTAGTTTTAGTGGAGTAAATTTACTCCTCCACAGGTAGATCTGGAGGGCTTGGGGCTTTGAATCCTGTACTGTTTTTGTGTTGTTTGGCCTATGGCCAAGGGAGGCCACAAGACCCTTTTTGTTTGGTCTCTGGCCAAAGGAGGCCACAAGACCCTTGTTGTTTGGTCTCTGGCCAAGGGAGGCCACAAGACCAATGTTGTTTGGTCTCTGGCCAAGGGAGGCCACAAGACCCTTGTTGTTTGGTCTCTGGCCAAGGGAGGCCTCAAGACCCTTGATGAATATGTTGGGCTATGGCCAAGTGAGACCATCAGCCCCTTGATGAATATGTTGGGCTATGGCCAAGTGAGACCATCAGCCCCTTGATGAATATGTTGGGCTATGGCCAAGTGAGACCATCAGCCCCTTGATGAATATGTTGGGCTATGGCCAAGGTAGGCCAAGGCCCTTTGATGAATTTGTTGGGCTACGGCCAAGGGTAGGCCATCAGCCGTTTGATGAATTTGTTGGGCTATGGCCAAAGGTAGGCCAAGGCCCTTTGATGATTTGTTGGGCTATGGCCAAGGGTAGGCCATCAGCCCTTTGATGAATTTGTTGGGCTATGGCCAAGGGTAGGCCATCAACCCTTTGATGAATTTGTTGGGCTATGGCCAAGGTAGGCCATCAGCCCTTTGATGAATTTGTTGGGCTATGGCCAAGGGTAGGCCATCAGCCGTTTGATGAATTTGTTGGGCTATGGCCAAGGGTAGGCCATCAACCCTTTGATGAATTTGTTGGGCTATGGCCAAGGTAGGCCATCAGCCCTTTGATGAATTTGTTGGGCTATGGCCAAGGGTAGGCCAAGGCCCTTTGATGATTTGTTGGGCTATGGCCAAGGTAGGCCATCAGCCCTTTGATGAATTTGTTGGGCTATGGCCAAGGGTAGGCCAAGGCCCTTTGATGATTTGTTGGGCTATGGCCAAGGGTAGGCCATCAGCCCTTTGATGAATTTGTTGGGCTATGGCCAAAGGTAGGCCAAGGCCCTTTGATGATTTGTTGGGCTATGGCCAAGGGTAGGCCATCAGCCGTTTGATGAATTTGTTGGGCTATGGCCAAAGGTAGGCCAAGGCCCTTTGATGATTTGTTGGGCTATGGCCCAGGGTAGGCCATCAGCCCTTTGATGAATTTGTTGGGCTATGGCCAAGGGTAGGCCATCAGCCGTTTGATGAATTTGTTGGGCTATGGCCAAGGTAGGCCATCAGCCCTTTGATGAATTTGTTGGGCTATGGCCAAGGTAGGCCAAGGCCCTTTGATGAATTTGTTGGGCTATAGCCAAGGTAGGCCATCAGCCCTTTGATGAATTTGTTGGGCTATGGCCAAGGGTAGGCCATCAGCCCTTTGATGAATTTGTTGGGCTATGGCCAAGGGTAGGCCATCAGCCCTTTGATGAATTTGTTGGGCTATGGCCAAGGGTAGGCCATCAACCCTTTGATGAATTTGTTAGGCTATGGCCAAAGGTAGGCCATCAACCCTTTGATGAATTTGTTGGGCTATGGCCAAAGGTAGGCCAAGGCCCTTTGATGATTTGTTGGGCTATGGCCCTTGGTAGGCCATCAGCCCTTTGATGAATTTGTTGGGCTATGGCCAAGGTAGGCCATCAGCCCTTTGATGAATTTGTTGGGCTATGGCCAAGGGTAGGCCATCAGCCCTTTGATGATTTGTTGGGCTATGGCCAAGGGTAGGCCATCAGCCCTTTAATGAGTTTGTTGGGCTATGGCCAAGGGTAGGCCAAGGCCCTTTGGAGTAGAGTAGTTTGTTTGTACGTGTCACTGTCTAACCATATAATTTTTGGCACAAAATTATGTGCACAGAATCAGAGCGCAGCAATAAAAGCTTTTACTCTCCGATCCTTGGTTATGTTTAGACAGGTTGTTGTGTTTGAGACACATTGAAAGTAGTGTGTGTGTGTATGTGTGTGTGTGTGTGTGTGTGTGTATCATTCCTCCGAATCCAGTTGGTCTTCAAAACTTGGATTCACCACTCCAATGAAATTAATACCCGTAGTTATGAATGAGTAAATGTTGTATATCCTACAGGTAGGTCTGGAAGGTTTGGGGTTTTGAAGGAATCCAATCTGTTTGCAAGGAATGTATGTGTCTGTTAATGAAATCTGTTGTGTTTCTTCTTTTAAAAGAAGAATTGGATGTTTGAAGTTGTATGTATATATTTATATACTGTACCGTACGTATGTGTGTGTAAATGTGTACAGTATTTTGTTATAGGGTTTTATTTTTGGTTTTGGGTTAGGTTAATCAATTTGGCTGAGTAAAGACCCTCAAACGTTGCATTTGAGACCCTTATATCAAGCCTTGTCTGTTTTATGCCTATATGTCAAATAGGAATTGGAATAGGTTTGGGCCTATATTGGTCAAATAGGAATTGGAATAGGTTGGGCCTATATTGGTCAAATAGGAATTGGAATAGGTTGGGCCTATATGTCAAATAGGACTTGGTGTGCCTATGTCAAATAGGACTTCGTAGGTTGGGCCTATATGTCAAATAGGACTTGAAATAGGTTGGGCCTATATTGGTGAAATAGGACTTAGAATAGGTTGGGCCTATATGTCAAATAGGACTTGGTGTGCCTATATGTCAAATAGGACTTCGAATAGGTTGGGCCTATGTCAAATAGGACTTGGAATAGGTTGGGCCTATATGTCAAATAGGACTTGGAATAGGTTGGGCCTATATGTCAAATAGGACTTGGAATAGGTTGGGCCTATATGTCAAATAGGACTTCGAATAGGTAATAGGTTGGGCCTATATGTCAAATAGGACTTCGAATAGGTAATAGGTTGGAATAGGGTCACGAATAGGTGTTAGGTGGGTGTAGGTTTGAATTCGTGCAATTGCTTTAGGTCTTTGTGATGTTACAGTTCGAGTCGAATTTTGTGATGTTACAGTTCGAGTCGAATTTTGTGATGTTACAGTTCGAGTCGAATTTTGTGATGTTACAGTTCGAGTCGAATTTTGTGATGTTACAGTTCGAGTCGAATTTTGTGATGTTACAGTTCGAGTCGAATTTTGTGATGTTACAGTTCTGAGTCGAATTTTGTGATGTTACAGGTCTGAGTCAAATTTTGTGATGTTACAGGTTTGAGTCGAATTTTGTGATGTTAATGAGTCTTATGAGTAAGTTAAATTGCTGAAATAAATTTTATAACCTACACCACAGGCTCAATTATAAATTTAGTGTTTTTAGTTAGGATAGGCCTTGAGTGTAAAGAGTAAGGCCTACTTTAAGAGGTAGGCCCATTATGTAAGGTAAAGTTAGGTGGGCCTACTAAATAGGCCTATTTGTTGGGCCTACCAAGTAGGCTTATGTTTGGGCCTATTATTTTATAGGACCTCAAATGAGTTAAGCCTGTTAAATTAACAAGGCTTAGTTTTAAATTTGAAGAGTAGGACCTATTAAATAGGCTTAATGTTGTGGGCCTATTATTTTTAGGACCTAAAATAAGTTATGCCTGTTAAATGAACAAGCCTTTGTTTTCGATTAGTGTAAAGGTAAAGGAATCGGTTCCCAGTTGCTTAGGCCACCATATGAAAAAACTATAGTGGGGTTATGGTTGAAATTAGGGTTAGGCCAATGAGGTAAGCCTAGCCACCGCGTGTGTCAGTGTAAATTGTAGAGGGGTTAGTTCCCCATACACAGGCCACCATATGAAAAAACTATATAGGGCTATGGGTTGATTGCCTGTGCCCTCATCCGCTGAAAATTTCCAGCAGATTTCAGTGGAGGGTTACCGACAAAAGCCCTATGCTTTTTCGTTAGAGAGTTATGAATATGTAGGTGTTTAAAGGACCTTTTTATATTTAAGTGATTACGGTAATTCTAGCGTCGGGATTTGCGCGACGTACAGTATACTAGAATGAAAATAATTTGCCTCACCTTATTTTTGTTGGGTCTTTGTTTGCTTCGATGTAGGGCGTTACGATCATCTTCGGTGTAGGGCCGCCACGATCGAGTTTCGCGACGAATTTACTTAAGGTAATTAATATAGGCAGTCACTATATAAACCCCTGAAGGAATAGGCCTATCCTTTTTTAGTCATTAGGTTTTAAATTATAAGGAATTCACTCAGAACTAGAGGGGGGACAAAGACATCCTCCCAGTTTAAAGCTTCGCTGTAACATAAACAGCCCTGAGAGCCGTTCCTTGGTTCGCTTGTATTTTCATTATTATTTGCCGATCTAGCAAGATTTTGTTGTGTCTACTACCTTTTGGTAGACTAAATAATAAATTGGGTTTTCTTGTTGCTATGTGGGGCTGATTCATACATACAGGTTTTTTGTACGTATGGCAATTCAATTATTTCATTCCCAATAGGCTATGTCGCCAATCCCGAGGCAATTTTGTATAGATATTTAATTCAATTAATTAATAATTTATATTTAATTATGAAATAAATGTACCACATATGATACCATGTTGTGAGTGCGTATAGTTTTTCCATAGTATATGTCAGTTGTCCTCTGATGAAATATCTCTTTGACTTTAGAAGGGAGCTTTTCAAAAACAACAGCTTGAATGATCCAAGCTGTTTCTGCAATGTTTAAATTATTGTTTTTAAGTTGTCCCATGAGACATTCAAACTCACAGTAAAAATCAAAGAGGTTGTCTTTTGGGGTTCGCATGTTCATTACTTTAAGAGCCAAATCATGTATAATTTCATCCTTATTCATGTAATTTCTGTTAAGTAATTCTATTGCTACAGAATAAGAAGTACCTATGGCTGGTAGTGATTCCACTAATCTTAAGGCTGGGCCTTTCAGATAGTTCACTAAATAACTAAATTTATCAACATCTGTAATGTAGTTTTATTACCTATAAAGCTATGAAATTTTTCAATAAAAGATTGAAATTTGGCTCTGTCACCCTCAAAAGTGGGTACTGCAAGTGTAGGCAATTTTGATTTTAGTTCATTGCCCTCAGCCACATTGGGAGGGCTAAATGAAGCATTTCTTGTAGCTTCTAAGAAGCTTTCGTATGTGTCTTCTTTTTTGCACTCATCAAGTTGGTTTTGAATTTCAGAAATATAGTTGTTAATTTTTGTAATGTAATTTTCATTGTCAAGTAGGAGAGTAGAATACTCATCATCTGTTAGTTCAATTGTGTCATCAATTTCTGTAATTATGTCTTCATCTAGTATGAGAATTTCTTGTTTGTAACGAGTAATAGAATTTAATGTTGTTTCAAGATCATATCTTGTAGGTTCCTTTTGTTTGAAATCATTGTACAGTTTGGTGATGACACCTTTACGTGCTGATTTTTTCCTCATTAATTTTTTGTGATTTTGAGATGGTGCCATAGCCCCAAGGTCTGTGTTTTTGTTTTCTTGGTCTGGGTTTCTTACCCTTTTGTCCAAGTCTTCCATAATTGTTGTTAGTGTTAAAGTTCTGAGTTTAATTTTATGATGTT